>PVKU01009119.1:0-65536 GCA_004027475.1 Anoura caudifer | reverse complement strand
CAGGAGAGGGAGGGGGACAGGAGAGAGAGAGGGGGACGGGACAGGAAGAGGGGGGAGAGACACACAGAAAAGGGGAGGGGGTGCGGGGCGGAGAGGACAGGGACCGCGGGGGAGAGGGCAACACCAGCCCCCCACCCCCTCCCTCCCCTGCCCTGGGGATGAGGGAGGCAGAGCATCTGAGCCGAAGGCTGGGGGCCAACCCCACCCCACAGGTGGGCCAGGTGGAGCCCACAGGGTGCCCGGGACTTGGTGAGACCCCCGCCACTGCAACCGCAGGCTGCCGGTCTGACCACTGGCCGGTGAGTTTTCTGGAATCTAAACTGTAAGCACTTCAAGTGACGTCACTCGGACTGTGCGGTCGAATGGCCCAGGAAGCACGGACTTCGACGTGGACCCGAGCGAGTTACCAGCATCTCCGGGACGACGTTGTCGGGGATGGCGCTGTCCCAGAAGTCCCTGTGCACCAGGCGGTAACAGTAGCCTTTCGACACCCGTCCAGCACGGCCTGCGCAGGAGAAAGGCTCAGAGGCCACGTGGCATTTGTTACTCCAACACCAGCACGAGCGTGTACTCCCGAAACACCAGCACCCGTGTCTCCCAGCAGACCAGGTCAGGAAGAACCTCGGCGCCGCGGAGCCGGAGGTCGCCCTCCCACGCAGGAGTGGGACCTCCTCCAGCCCAGACGCTGTTCCGTGCCAGACCCCGGTGAGAGGATGGACAGACCGGCACGGAGCAGGAGGAGGTGTCTGCGCACCCCGCCGCGGCAGAGCTGGGCTCCTGGTTACACGAGGAGCTCCCAGAGCCCAGCCGTGAGGATGCCACCAACCCGGGCGGGGAGCGGGCACCAGACACGCAGACACGTCACCGAGGAGCAGCAGACGACAGGAAACAGAGGACCGGAGCCCCCCAGCCAGTGAGGGCACACCAGCTCAGAGCTCAGTGAGGGGCGACTGCAGACCCTGCAGAGCAGCCGCAGCAAAGCACAGAGCGAGCGACGGCAGTGCTGGCAGGCTGTGGGGGTGCGGGCCACGTGCCTCGGACGGCAGTGGAGAGGGCGGAGCCACCACACAGGCGTCGGGCTGTGTCCTGCACGGGCCGACACACGGCCGGCAAGGGCAGCCAGGCTGGGACCCCAGGGACCCCGACTCGCGTCCATGTGAACATCGCTCCAGCAGTGGCCGGCACAGCATGGGGCTGCCCAGCAGTGACCAGGAATGAGGACCGGCAGGTGCGGCCACCTGGGCAGCCCCGCAGGACTGTCCCCGCAGGCTGCAGGGCTCTCAGGGGCGCGGACGGCTGCTCCGAGGAACCGAGCGGCGGTGGGCCACCCGCCTCCCTGCAGCTGGGAGGTGCCACCGCTCACACGCTGGGCGGGGTGGGGGGGGGGGTTCGAGGGGCTGCTTCTGCAGCTCCCTGGGCGGGAGAGCTCTTCCGACTACAGGGACCATGGACGTACAAAGGGGTGGAGGCTGAAACCCCTGCGACGCCCAGGCCACCCCAGAGGTAATCGCCTCTCACACTCGCGCGTGTTTACTTCCAGCCCTTTCCTCTGCGTGTGGCTCTGTTTCAGGGGTTCTGAGAGGGGGAGCTTAAGCAGGGAGACGACTGTGGCTGAATGTCCCGTTCACACTTAACTCACGTCGCTCACTAGACACAAGGCTTGTCACCGTGAGGGGTGGTCTGGGGCCCTCCCTCCTCTGCTACCTGATGGTCTCTGAACCCATGCTGGGTGGTCTAGCCCAGGAGCTGGGCTGACCCCAGGGCTCCCGCTGCAGGCCCGCCCCTCCTCGGCTGCGCGGCGCTGCCGTGTGGGTGGCACGGGGACTAAGGACACAGGGAGCACCTGGAGTCGCACCTGTGCATGGCAGGTGCCGTTCAGGGGTGCCTCCCTCTCTTCCAGACAAGGTGGCCATCACCCACCCTCCCCAAAGGTTCGCGGGAAGCACAGGGCGCCTCAGCCCACACCAAGAGCCCTGCCCCTGCAGCCGGGTCCCCAAGGAGGTCACCACCGCGCCTGCACCGTGACCAAAGCCCCACCCCCATCACCGCAGGGACGCACGGGCGCTTCCCAGAAAAGGCAGGCCCCCCGTGCGGCCAGCTCAGGGCGACCACCACACGGAGGGAACGCGGGGGAAGGGGACCAAAAACTGACCCGGCAAGCCACACGGCTTCCACAGCTGCCGCCAGACGCGCGCCAGCTCGCCACGGGCAGCGGCAGCGCAGGGGTGACAGGCTGCTGCTCAGGACGCACGGGCACGGACCGTCCCCGCGTTCGCCGGACAAGGGGAGGCCACAGGGTTAAGTGGGGGGTCCTCCAACGAGACACGCTGTTGCTGCACCCTGGAAACCGGCCCCAACCGGCCCAATGAGGAAGCGCACCAGCAGGTGCGGACGCGGGGCAGGCGCACATCCGAGAGCCACGCCTGCGCGACCCCAGCTCACCTTTCCTCTGGCAGCAGCTGGTCTTCGATGCCCAGCTCAGGCGCAGACTCTGGTAGTTGGTGTCCTCGTCGCAGACCAGAATTCTCGTCAAACAGAAATCTATAACTGCCGTTAAAAGAAGAGCGTGAGCAGACAGCTGACGGAAAAGACGGCGCGATGGTCCCAGCGCAACGACAGACGGACAAAACCCGGAGCCTCGGCACGCGCTGCCGGCCCGGGGCGGCGGCGGCCTCCCCCAGGGACGGCAGGGGCTCTGGGCACAAGGACGGAGCCCTGCAGGACCCGACGCCCCAGGGCGAGTCCCCGCTGCACCCAACCACCCACAGTCCCTGGGCGCTGGGCGGGGCAGAGGAGCGGCCAGGGCTGGGGGTTTGGGGCCCCGCTGCTGGGCCCCCCTGCGGTCCTGCGTCCCAACCTGTGTGCCCGGCAGACAGCAGCCCCTGCGACGGCTCAGGGCGGACCCGCCCGTCCTGGCCGCAAAAGCACGCTGCACCGCAGCAGGCACCGCAGGCTCTCCCGCACCCTCGCTCGGAGCCCGGGCCCCGTGGGCCCCGCCGTCCCCGCACCTCTCCTGCGTGTCAGGGTCTGGGCCCCACGTGGCTCTGACGAGCGCCCACCCACCACACTCCCAGCCTCAGGACCGAAGGGCCCCCTTCTGTCGAGCGCCCGGCACAGCTGAACCTCTGAGTCCGTCCCCAAGCCCAGCCCACACCCCCACACACCCCCCCCCAACTGCAGTTCACTCCCCATCTCGCTGTCCCGCCCCACCCTGGCCATCTCAGCAGGACGCAGACCTCTGTCACCGCCCCGCCCTGCACCCTGGTCACCCCTGGCGCAAGGATGGGCCCCGCAGCCCCTGTCCGTCCATCCTGGCCACGCCCGCCTGCCCCCTGCCCCTCCGACCGGCCCCTGTGCCGGAGCCACTCCTTCCCGTGGCCGCTGCTCTGCCATTCAGGACTTGTTCCCGTGTCACCTCCTCAGAGACACCCCACAGCTCCCAAGGGCACCGCGTGATTACACGGAGAAGCACCTTACCATACTTGACATCCGGAACCGTGACAGAACTCTCCGCAATGTTGGTGGACAGAATGATCTACCAAACAGCAAGGAAGGAACCTGGTGTTCTCACCGCACACTGGAAATCACTAGGCCAAGTTAAACCTCAAACTCAAAAATTACTTAAAAGCTTCTCAGTGTAAACACCTGGACTCCATCTGAAATCCGTCACTTTCCTATTGCGTCCATGCCACAACTGACCAAGGGTCCTGGCGGGGGCGGGGCAGGGGTGGTTATACGGAGAGGTCAGCGCAGCGTGGCCTCGGCAGGCAAACCCTCCGTGAAGCCCAGCTCTGCTCCACAGCGCAGGCCCCGGGCCCGCCAGGCCCCATCATCTTCCTCACTGCCCACCACAGGGACGCCCCCCAGCCACGGGGTTGTGCTGAGGGTCCTACGAGGCGGTAAATGCCACGTGGTTGGACCTGCCCCTGGCAGGAGCCAGCACCCAGTGAGCAGCCGCCAGGCCAGTGGTGCGGTCGCCCCTTCCAGGACACCCAGGTGGTGCCCGGCACGGGCCCCAGGGCCCACGTGGCCGCCGCTCGCCTCCCTGGCAGCCCTGCGGCACCAGCGCTGGGACCCGGCCTTCAGACGACAAAATTAAGGCCTAGAGCAGTGACTCGCTCCAAGTCACACAACTGCAGGGGAGAGACCCACGTCACCTGCCCAATCCCTCGTGTCCCTGGCCCTACACCTCAGTGTGGCGCCACCGTCTTCCCCAGGGTGGGGGTCCCTCTCAGGGGCAAAAGGCGCGACCAGGCTGCCCAGGGGCTCCGAGCTCCCGCTGGAGTCAGGGTCCCTGAGCGCCGCGAGCAGCGATGGGGGGGCTGTGACGAGATGACCCCATTGCTCCTGTGTGGCCGGAGTCGAAAGGACCCCTCCTGGCCCGGCAGCTGCGGCCCAGTGGGTTGAGCCCCGGCCTGAGAACCTGGAGATTCCCAGCCAGGGCTCATGCCTGGGTTGCAGGCCAGGCCCCCAGCTGGGGGTGTGCCAGGCAGCCCATGGGTGTTTCTCCGCCTCTTTGCCCCTCCCTGCCCCTCCCTCCAAACCCTAAACAAAACTGCAAAGGCACCAGAGCCGTCCCACACTCGGAGGGGTCACAGGACATAAAAAGCTCGGCAAACGGGCCCAGAGCTCAGAGACAAACCAAGTGAGCCCCGGCCCAGGAGGCCAGCGTCTGTCCCGGGACGTCTCCTACCTTCCTGTACCCGGGGACGGGGCTCAGAAACACGTTGCTCTGCTCCTCCAGGGTCACGCTCGAGTGCAGCGGGTAGACCTGCAGCCTGGGGGGCAAAGGATGGGGATGCGGCCCCAGTGAGGCAGAGACCCGCCGGTGGGGGTGCAGCAGACGAGTGACCGCTCACCGAGGCCACCGGTCGGCGCAGACGGGGACGGTGCGACTGCCCGTAAGAGCGCGGCGGCATCTGCACCTGAGGCCGGTGTGACTTTGCTGGGCAGCGTCACTCCGACGAAGTCAGTCCCAAGGAAAAGGGGAGCGAAAGCATCACGGAAACACACCTTTTATGAACCACGTTTGTGAGGAGTTCGTGCATGTAGTTTATTTCACTCAAACCTAGAGAAGGAAAGGCGGGAACGAGAAAGATGCACATGATCACTAAAAACCCGCCTCCCCGCCTCCCCGCCTCCCTCCCTTCGGAGGGACAGAAACCGACTCGCGGCTCCGCTGACTGACGGGCTCGCCGGCCGGTGCCTGCACGCGGCCGCACTGCGCACGGAACTCGCAACCGTGGAGCATCGGGAGGAGGCCCCAACCTGCCGAGCCGCCGGCCGGGGCCTAGAGAACCTGCCTTTCCACGCAGACGCCACCTGTGTCGAAGGGGCCCACCTGCCTCTGCTTTTTCACCCCGTCCGCTCACGCGCATCAGAGCGACAAGCGAAAACGCACAAGGACTCTCCCCTGCGACGAGACGGCGGTCACCGCACCCTCCCCCGCTGCCCTCTCCACGAGGTGGCCGCCCGGCAGTGCCGCCGGCAGTGTCTCGAGTCTTCCTCCCTCCTGGCGTCCCCTGTGCTGCAGCGAGCACCAACAACTTCACAACCGAGGGGAGACGCTGAGAAAGCACCAGGCGCTGTTACTACAGAGCATCGCTGCCATCGGGCCGGGAGCACTGAAGCAGGAGAGACGCAGGCACCAGTGTCAGGGACGGAGGGCCGCGCCCCGAGCCTCAGGGGAGCAGGGAGAGAGCGGCTCCCGTTGCCTCAGGCCCCGCAGCCCGAGGCCCTGGGTCCCAGCAGCCCCGGGGCACGAACCCAGGGCCCTTCACACCAGCTCCAGCTCGGGGAGTGGAGCGAGCTCTCGCGAGCCCTGTGCTCGCACGCACACACCAACAGAGGGCAACGCGCAGACCTGGAATCATCGCCTGTCAGCACCAGTCGGACGGCGCTCAGCAGCCGGGCAGCGTTCGCCGCGTGCTTGTGGGAAGCTCCGTTTGGTCACGTCCCCCCTGAACACGCCTTCCACACACACACACACACACACACACACACACACACACACTTTCGATGAACACTTCTTGGGGCAAGCATGACTCCACCCGGCTGCCGGCCACGGTGTCTCCTGGGTGCAACACCCGTGCACAGCAGCCAGAGCCAGGGTGGCCGCCCACGGAGACTCACCTGCTGGACGGAGCACCTGCCACGCAAAAACGCCCGCACGGCTATCCCCGCGTGCCACCGAGCCATCCGCTCCACGCAAACACTGGAAGCACCGCTTTGGAAAAGGACAACCGCACGCAGGCTGCTCTTCTGGGCGTTTTAGGGGCCCATTTCCTCCAAGGCTGAGACGGAAACTCAAGGACCAGCCTGAGGACTCTCGTGGTGTCACAGGAACAAGACCATGACTTCGAGGTACTTACCACCATTGAACGAGCTTCGGATGCAAGCTGATGACAATGGCCTCGCATTCAAACCACACACGTAACCAACCAAACTTCACCAGGCCAAGCATTTGACTGAAAACTCTGATGGGGCTCAGACCGCTTTCAAAAACTGAACTCTCTGCTCCCCACCTTTCCAGCAGCAGCAAGGTCCCAGTAACAGGTCAAAGGGCAATCCCCAGCGTTCACGTTCTCAGGGCCTGAAACCGCGAGCCCGCAGAGAAGCTGCGTTGCGTCACGCGCGCCCCGTGCCGGGTCCCCAGGGGGGCACTCACCTGGCAGGAACACCAGCACGCTGCTCCGCTCCCAGGCCACCCGGGTCCCCGGCCCAGTCCTGCTCCTGTGGAAAACGGGCGGGTGCAGAGGTCAGCCAGGCTGGGGCAGCCGCTGCTCTCCCGGGGTCCCGAGGCTGCCGCTCCCGACTGCTGTGGGCGCCCAGGCCGTGGGCGCGCCTTCCCGTCTCCTCCGTGAGGAGACGCAGAGCCCCGAGGACGCGACCCAAGGCCCTCTGGGGCCCCGGCTACCCGATTCCCATTATCTCCTCCTACGAAACGACCCGGAAAAGTCCTCCTTGGAGCTCAGGCACTCGACTCAGGAGCCCCAAACGCAGAACCTGAAAATGTGCTCTGAGGAGTGGGAACTCTTCCCGGGGAGCGTGGTCATGGGGCAGGCCAGGCCACCCCTTGCCCGCCCGTCAGCACAGCACTCCCTGTGGAAGGAGCACTTGCCTCCGCCGCCCCCGCCACGCCACAGCCAAACCTGGCTCTTCGGAAAGATCCACAAAACTGACCCCAACCTACCGCAGAGGAAACTCGACAAGAAGAGCCTGGGGCAGCTGGGCATGTGGGGGCCGGCCTAGAAGGGCTGCCCAAGCTCTGGGTGATCAATCACCAAAGAACACTGACTGCAATTAACATTAACACTTGAATCAAAACCACCAGAGAACAGGAAACCAGGTGCAGGGTGAGACCTCTGAGGCAGCAGGGAAAGGAGGCCGCCCCAGGGCACAGGGAGAGCTCCCGGCGCTCAGCAGCCAGAGACCACACAGCACAAGGAAAAGCAGGCAAAAGCCCCGGTGGGCGGGACGGGCCGTCTCACCGACCCAAGATGACAAGTGGCCCTGAGAAGCAGCGGCCCCATCCCGCGCCAGCAGGGGGCTGTCAATCACCAGCATACGGCCCTCAGGGCTGCCAGCCCGTCTGCTGGGAGGGTGCGCACACCCCAGCCGCTGGGACAGCAGCTGCCTTGGAAGGTGGTCGGTGGCTCCCTCCGAAAGGAAGCCCACCCGCTGCGCAGGGCCCTGCGACCATGCCCCGTCCCCAGGAGCTGCGCAGGGAGCCCTGGCCAGTGCGGCCCAGTGGGCCGCGCGCTGTCCTGCAAGGCCCAAGGTCGCGGTTCTGTTCCCGGCCAGGGCACACGCCTGGGCTGAGGGCCAGGCCCCCACTCGGGGGCGTTGAGAGGCAACCGAGGGATGGTCCCTCTCACATGGATGTTTCCCTTCCTCCCCTTCTCCTTTCTCTCTCTAAAAATAAGTAAGTAAAATCTTAAAAATAACCCTGCACATGGACATTTACAGCAATTTTACTCGTCACTGCAGAACCTGGAAGCCCCAATCTGCCCCTGAGAAGGTGACGGTGACGAGGCAAAGTGGCCCGTTCAGACAGTGGGACGTCTCCCAGCCCTAGAAGGAAATGAGCCGCCGACCCCGAAAAGACACGCAGGCGCCTCAGACGCGCCTCACGGACTGACCAAGCCGCTGTGGGAAGGCCACGTGCCGGGTGCCCCTGCTCCACGGGGCTCCGGGAAGGCAGGCCTGGTGACGAGCAGGTGCCCGCCGGCCGCCGGGGGCGGGGCGTGAGCAGGCGGAGCAGCAGGGTGTCCAGGCGCTGTGCCCACGCGTCCCTGCCGGCTCGTGGAACCCGCCGCACGCACAGCACCAGAGGGACCCGCGTGTCGGCTGCAGGTGTCGGGGGCCACACCGCTCTGGGGTAAGATGCAGGCAGAGGGGGCGTCCCAGGGGAGCAGGCAAACCTTCTGTGGTTCCATTCAGTTTTGCTGGGAACCTAAAACTGCTCTGAAGGTAAATTGCTTAAAGGGAAAACAGTCCGTGAGCCCGCTGTAACGCTGAAGGCAGACGGAGAGTGAGGAAGAGGAGAGCGCCGGAATGACGAAGGGAAGGCTCCTCTCCCAGGAACAGCCCCGGGGAGTGAACGGGAGCAGGAGACCAACTCGGAGCCGCCTGCACTGACGTGACGACTGCGCCCGCCCTGCCCACGGGCGCGATCAGAAGGCCGGTGGTCAGACCCCAGGAGGCCCACGGGGCAGGGGGGTGAACAGAGGCGCCCGGCCTCGCCCAGCAGCCAGCGTGCACAGCCCCGGGGCGCAGCGGGGCTGGAAGCCAGCCAGCGCGCAAAGCGGGCTTCCTACCGGGGCAGGCGGACCAAGAGGCGCCCCGTCTCGTCCCTAGGATGGTCACAGAAGACACCACGGAAGCCCAGAAGGAACGACAGAAACGAGTGTGTTCCATGTACGCAAACCACATCGCGATGAAGCTGAGCGAGAGGTCGGAACAAGTGGGAGTGCAGAGAGAACCACGCAGCAACCCGACTTCCGCGCTCACAAAACTGCATCTCGGCCCCGAGAAGGAAACGAGGACGCTTCCGGCTGAGAACTGAGAGCCCCTGCCCACACTCTTCACCAAAGCAGCTCCCGGGACGGACCCGCCGCTGGGAGAACGGGAACGCTGGCCGCGGAGCGCCCGGGAGCAGGGCGGAGCGGCAAGTGGGGGGAGCAGCGCCGTCCAGGGACGTCTCAGCACCCTGACCGATGGCGTGAGGGGCGGCGGAGGCTCGTGGGGGCTGGAGGGGCCGAGCGAGGCCCCCGGCCCAGGTCTGCCCAGGAGGGTGCGGGGCGGGGCGTCACTGCACACCCCACCGTCCCCTTCACAGCTGTGACGGCAGGAAGGGACGCGCGGGCGCACCCCCACACCCACAGCGCCAGGCTCCCGGCCCCGCGGGTGAGACACACGCTCACCTGCGCTGCTCCGTGCACCGTCCGTGTGCGCTCTGTGGAGCCAGCGCAGGGGGACCTGGAGATGGTGCCCCGTCCACAGACGGCAGCGTCCACCCAGGCAGCGGGCTCGGAGGCTGGAGCGTGGCCCGTGCACCAGAAGACTGGGGGTCTGACGCCTGGTCGGGGCGTGCACAGAAGGCAGCTGATGTCTCTCCACCCAGCTCCCTTCCTCTCAGACCCATGAACACATCCCTGGGCGAAGACGTCTTCAAACGGTAGCTGCAGACTGACCACCACGCACAGCCTAGACCTGCTCCAAAGGGACACGTGTCCCGGTTCCAAAGGGCCCGCTGAGCGCAGGGACGTCTGGACCACAGGAGCTGGGAGTCGGAAAGGACGGGGGTGCACGGCCCACAGCCCGTCCCCGGGACTGCAGGGCAGCACACCCTCGGGCTGCGTCCCCGAGCGTTCAAAACTGTCTGTCCCTAAACCGTCCTTGGCAAGGTTTTAACTACTGTAAAGGGGAAATTTCCAGTGAAAAACCTGCAAGACGCTGACCTTACTTTTGACACGCACGGCGACTGCTGAAAACGTCTGCCGTCAAAGCTCAGTGTCACGAAGACACGTGCGGAGGCAGGGGCCCCCGCAGGCAGCGGGCGGCGTGTCTTACCCGCTCTCTCTCATGTCCATGTCGTCGAACGTCTGGATCAGGGAGACGGCAACTTCGTACATGTCCCTCGTGATCACCGGCTCCTCCAGGACGTGCGGGGGAAGCTGGAACAGGAGGAGCAGCAGCTGGGTGCCGAGCGGGCCGGGAGGGCGGCGGGGCCAGCTGGGCGGCTCCCCCCAGTGGGTCGCTGTGACGAGGACCCGAGGACAAGCCCGAGCGTTGGCAGCCGAGCCTGAGCGCTTGCAAGTGTCATGCACATCGCAGGAGACACCAGCTCAGGCAGACGGCACCGGGGCAGCCCTGTCCCCAGAGCAAGGGTGGGGTGAGGGCCGGGCCAGCAGCGAAGAGTCTGACAGGCAGGAAACCTGCTTTGAAGACGCAGGGTAAGCGGCTGCAAACACCCGTGGAACCCGGCGGGGGGGGCCCACAACACCGCAGTCGGGTGCTGCCATCTGCACCCCCACCTCCGGAGCCTGGCGAGGTCAACCGTGCCCCACAAGGGAAGGAGTCCGTCGAAGCCACAGCTCCGGGGGAGGACACAGCCCCTCAGGGCCTGCCAGCCTGCAGTGACAACAGTGCCACGTCGCGGCCCCAACTCGGGGACCCTGCCCCGGGGCCGCTTCCGACCGAGCCCCGGTCGGGTCGCGGCTGACTCCCGCGGCACCTCCCGGAACACAGGGACCCGAGCACGGTGGCGGCCCCGGCCCCACGACAGCCGTCGGGGCTCCAAGGCCCCAGCAGGCCAGCGTCTCTGTACTGCCCGGGACGACAGCCGCGGAGTCTGAGTCCCCCAACAACGGCCAGAAAACTGCTTCAGGTCTTCACTCCCCAGGTCCTGGGTGTGAGACGCCGCGGCTGATCTCGCCAAGGACACTGCAGAAGAGCCCGTCAGGGGACCAGAAGGGGCCACAGATGCAACTTTTTTCCAACTTTTACGTAAGAGTCATGTCAATTAACATTCAAATAATCCATTTGTCACTTTTATTGCAATTCCACTAACGTAAGGATAAAAAATTGACTTTTACTTAATCAATACTTTTGAAGCAAACCCAACGAGTCCATTTTCGAAGGTCAGCCTTTACCTTAAGTATCTGCTTTACCCAACAGGTTTTAGAAGACAGTCTTCTCAAACTCCAACCGTGGCCACTAAGGCACTTGGACCTGCTTTCCAACCAGCCACGGAAAAGCGGGTCGCTGAGTCACGGGCAGCGCGCCCACCCTGGAGAATCCCAGTGCAGGGAACAGCGCGGACCTGCTGCCGCGACTCCAACTCCGAACAAGCCCTGGCGCCTCCACGCTGCCTGGGGAGCCGAGCCAGGAAGGGGAGGGCGGGCCTGGCACCGACGGAAAGGGGCGGAAGCGCCAGGGCCCCAGTCCCAAGCTGGGTCCCGAGCTGGGGCCCTGCACACGGCCACCCCGGCGACACAGGCACACCAGGCTAGCCCCTCGTCGAGAGGAGGGCGAGGGACGCCAGCAGATGCAAGTCCGCAGCCGGCCAGAGGGTGGCGGTGGGGAGCGGCGGTGCGCAGTGGCGCAGGGGGCCGGGGGCGGGGGCCGGGGCGGGGCCGCAGCGTGCCGGCGCGCACGCTCTTCCACGGCGGCTCTTCGCAATGAGAGAAGGTGAAAGCAGAGGATGGAAAAGGCTCCCAAGGGGCACTGAGAGGGCAGTCGGAGTGGGTGCCAGAAGGACCGGGAGGCACCGGGACACCAGGCGGGCAGCGTGACTGCCAGTGAGATGCGAGGGGCCACCCGCAGGGGCTGCCGAGAGAGGGCGGACAGGGGCACGCTCCGGGCGGGGAGCTGGGGCGGCAGTGGGCCGTGCGGGCCGAGCGGACTGGCTGAGAGGGGCCCGGAGCGGGGCGGACGCTGGGAGTGCAGACGGTTCGGGAAAAGCTACGGAGAAACATGGGCCCTTCGAGAGGCTTTTAGAGACGCAACACGCAGTGGGGACAGGAGAGGGGCGGCAGGGGACAGACAGACTCGGTCCCGGGGAGGGGCGGGCTGGCAGGCGAAACAGCGGGAAGGCCAGCGTCCAGAGGGAGGGCCGCGCGTCCTGGCAGCAGCAGGCAGCCGCGCCGGGGCACAGTGACGGGCGCTTAACAGAGGCCCGCTGGGCGGGAAACTCGGCACCACGGAATGCGCGCCACGTGGCTTTGTAAGGCTCCAAGTTAATACGCAGGGAGGTCTACGGTACCCATTCGCTGGAGAACAGACTGCGCACCTGGCAGGTGCCAGCGAGAGGGCGTCGTCTCTGGCCCGCCGACCAGCCCCCAGGCCGCACCCGACCCCACACACGCCCACGGCAGCCGCACGCACTCTGCCCGCACAGGTCCTCCGCAGGGGCTGGCGGACCCTCGCCACTCTCTCGTCCCGAGGGTCAGAAACGCAAAACGTCCAAGTGCCCCCGCAAGGAAGCAGCGCACTAGTGACTGGTTTCCACAGGGGACGGTTAGGAAGGGACAGGCATGTGCCTCCCGAGACCGTTTACAGCCAGCTGGGCTGACCACGGTCACCACGGGGGAGGGGCCTGAAAAACAGGAGGGGTGGGGGTCGGAGCCAACAGCGCCCGCGAGGGGCCCAGCTGGGAAGCGAAGGGACAAGGCGGCACCTGCCCTCCGCGGTTCCTCCCTGAGCCCGTCGCCCAGTCGGACCAGGAGGGGAGCCTCAGGCTGGTCCCCGCAGAGGACGTCCTGCCGTCCGGAGAACCCCTGGGCAGCCCCCTGGAGCCCTGTCCCCTGAAGTGAGCGCGGTCGGAGCAGGCCCACCCCCCAGCAGCACCTGGGGCCGTGAGGCCCTGGGACGGAGGGCAGACGTCGGGGGAACCAGGGCGCCCCGGCACAGCAAGGCGCAGGGCCTGGGTGACGCCCACGTGAAGCCCACCTGCGGGGTTCTTCCGACTTCGCTGCTGTTCTGGACAGACGTCTTTCCAACTCGAAAAAACACTGCCCTCTAAAGGCCATCGCTGCCTTTCCTCTGACGCAGTCTGACAAAATCCGAGGGGGGAACCCCCGAAATGGAGTTTATTCATTGAAAACTGTGTACTTGCTCCCCCATGTCTAAACTTCAGCCCCCTTCAAAACGCTCCCCCTCTGATGCACTACGCCCACTGGGGCTTTTTCGCTGCTCACGGCAGCTTTGAAGCCGTCGACTCTGGCGCCTTTCAGTGCTTCGGATGGTTTTTGTTCCAGCTCTTCCCTCCCCCGTGGGCCGAACCTTTCCCTCCGAGAGGATTTTCTTCGTCCAGGGGAACAAAGGTCGCTCAGGCCGAGATCGGGGGAACGGGGAGGGTGGGCACGGGGGTCCTGCCGCGTGTGGGCCAAGACCGCTGAGCCCTCAGTCAGCGTGGACAGGTGTGCTCGTGAATCACCCGCCATGCGATGAGCAAACGCACCGGAAGTCTCTGCAAACACCCACTGAGGCTGAGAGCAGCCTCTCGCAGCGACGCCAGCTGGCGCACTGAGGCGGAGGGGTTCCTAAGACACTGCCTGGGGGGGGGGGAGCCTGGATGACAAGGGCCTGCCCTCCAGGGGTCAACTCCAGTTTTGGGGTCCCCCTCACACAACTGCCCGCATCGGGAGAAGCCCCGCAGCCCCACCCCACCCACGGCAGAGCCAAGGTCACTCCAACCTGGCAGGTGTCTCTAAAGCGAGGCGGATCCCCTGGGCAGGCGGCGGCGCCCAGCACGACCACGCCCTCGCCACCGGAGCCCCCACCAGGACGCCCTGAGGAGGGCTGGGCCCCGGGCCTACCCTGCTGCGAGGCACGTGCTCCAGGTCATCGAGGTAGTGCTCCTCGATCGCGTGGGGCTGCCCGGGCACCTCAAACACGCACGCTGGGCTCAGCTGGTTCTGCACAGGAACGGCGAAGTAGTCGGCGAACTCCTTGCAGTTGATGGTGGCTGACATCAGGATGACCTACAGAGGGGCCGTGGCGGGAGCCAAGGGGTCAGAAGGGTGAGGACTGGGGCGGACTGCTTGGCAGAGTCCAGGCGTTTCTCCCGCCGCAGGCACATCTGGGAGTTCAACAGAACACCGCAGGTGAACCCCGAGCGAGATGCAGGTCCCTGCAGCGGGAAGGTGCTCGGAGACACACGCAAACTTCTACTGCTTCAGGCTCAGCAGGGAGAAAGCGCCTAACTCCCGCACAACTGTCCCCGCTTCCCTAAAGGCAACTTTGCCTCGGAAACCAGCGCAGAACAGCACAGGCGACTAGACGGTGCGATCCAGAAACAGGCAGGAGCAGAGCAGCAGAGAGGGAGACCGCGGCGCGGCGGGCTGCGGGACTCGGTCTGGCAGACAGCGTGCGTGGGGAGGTGACGGTGACGTCCTGGGGGTCCTGCAGCCCGCCGTGCAGGGTCCACAGGACTCCCAGTCTCCGAACGCCCAGCAGGGGTGCTAGCCGCTGGCTGCTGCCTGCCTGGTGCACCGGGAAGCTAGGGGTTGGCTGTGCCGGTCTCCGCGGAAAAGGAAATGCAGGCATTGCCGGCACAGTCATTGTACACACAGTCTCTGCACTTCCCTTTGACATTCGGCACCAAAGGTAAAAACCACAATGACCAGGACGCGCGCTGAGATGCCACCTGGGGTGTGGGCGTGGCCCCCAGGGTTAGGGTTAGTGCAAACGAGGGCCAGGCCTGGATGCCTGGAGCCGCAGCCCAGCTCCGCCCGCCCCCGCCTCCCGTGCGCCAGCGTGCTCCCCACGGCCCTGAGCTCTCAGACCCACCGTTGTGCTACAATGAGGAGAAACCTCCTGAACAAGAAGCCTCAGCCCTAAATATTTCCATCACGCGTGAAATCAGATTCACCTTCACGAAACGTGAGTTTGTTCGCAGAAGTTTGCGGATGACCAGCAGCAGGAAGTCCATCTCCTCGGTCCGCTCGTGCACCTACGAAGGAAGAAGGGGGTGTCCACGTGGCCCCGAGCAGCAGGCACGCCGCCGCGGGACGAGCAGGACGGGGAGTCGGCGGAGGGCCAGCACTCTCTGCCAGTGGCTTCCTCGGGGAAGGGGGTTGCTCCTGCTGGTGGTCCCGGCTGAGAGGAAGCGGAGACCGAGGACCCACAGCCAGAGGGCCCAAAGGAGGCTGTGGGGGTCCCTACCCCCCAGCACTTCCGTCCGGGGCCCGACCGGCATTTGAGGAGAGGGATGTTTAGCGCTGCTGGCCCTGCCCACTTGATGCCAACACTGCCCAGGCCCCCGTGACAACCAGAATCCTCCCCTCCTGTCCCCGGCACAAGAACCACTGACCAGCTTCACTCCTCGACAGGCCACAAGCTGCCCTGCTACGTCCGCGCGTGAGTGCAGGGCGGAGGCTGTGCCGGGCAGCAGCGCCCTGCCTGGCGGGGCGCACCCCAGGTCTCAGGGGCTGCAGGTCCAGGGGGAGGGCCAGCCCTGGAGGAGCCGCCTTCGTTGGGAGAGCTGAAGAGCACTCGGGGACGGCGGGTGCCCTGTGGCCTTCCTCGCACAGTGGCCTTCCCGGCCGAGCCAACCCCGGGCCCTAGGGTCACCCGGCCCCTCTGGCCACTGGCCCGCCCACCCCAGAGCCAGCTGACGGGGAACGCTGGGACGTGGGTCCATCTTCCCGCCAGTTAGGACACCTGGGCGCACAAGGGGACAGTAATTCTACCGCGGGACACTCTTCTGCCGAAGTGGAGCGATGAGCTGCTGCGTGTGGACGCGGGGGTCTCTCCTCCTGGTGGGACCGGCCCGGTGACTGAGTCCAGGGCCGCCCTTCCAGCCCCGCCGCCTCCCTGAGCCCCGTGGAAGTGCAGGAGTGGGGAAGGGAGCGGAGGAAAGGCGGAAACCCCGGTGGCCGGAGGGCGTCCCCGCGTCAGGGTGGGCAGCGCAGGCAGCGCACCCTCACAAACTCTGCTCGCCCCCACCCAGAGCAGGCCCTCGACACAGACCCCCGGCGTCGCACGGGGACGGAGAGGTGGCGGACGCTCCTCCCCACGGGAAGCCCGGGGCAGCCTCTCCTCGGCGTTGAGGTGCTGTGACCCTGCACCCCGGAGTTCCAACCTCACACCACCCAGCTCTGCCCCTCCTGACCCGAGGCCCCCACCCTACGGACGTCTCGGGAGGGCAGAGGGATGGACCCCGGTGGCGGCACTGTCTCCTCCTACGGCCGAGGCCATGACCCAAGCTCGGGGGGAGGGGCACCCACCTCGTCAACGAAGATGTGGGTGAACTCCGTCAGACTCTTGGCGCTGACGACCTTCTGCAGCAGGACGCCGGTTGTCATGTAAACCAGCCTGGTGTCCTCCGTGGCGATTTTCTCCAGGCCTACCTGCAATTCGGGGCGGGGAAAGGAGGGCGCTTTTAGGGTTCCGCAGCTGCGCTGAACTCCCCACAAGCCACGCCCACTTCATCAAGGGGGAAGAAAGAGAACCAAGTACACCTGTAGGCCACACAAAAGTCACGGTCAAACCGTGGCTCCAGTTCGGTTGACCTCTTCCCTTTTCTGGGGGGAGGGGGTTGGGCTTATCTAGTTGTAATGCCTAGTTCACCGTTTCAGTGAGACAGTTACATGTGAGGGTATCTACACACAAAAATGCAATTGGCCCTGGCTGGTGTAGCTCGTTGGGTTGAGTGCAGGCTGCGAACCAAAGGGTCGCAGGTTCGATTCCCAGTCAGGGCACATGCCTGGGCTGTGGGTCAGGTCCCCAGTGGGGGGCGTGTGAGAGGCAATCACACATTGTTTCTCTCTCTCTTTTTTCCTCCCTTCCCCGCTCTAAAAATAAATAAATAAAATCCTTTTTAAAAATGTAATTAAAAGGTTAAAGTAAAAACCACGAACATGAGAATTCTCACTTCTTCACTATGCAATGGGAAAAGAATTTAAAGCTATTTTCTTTTTTTATGTTTTTAAGAATTTGTTCATTCACTTTTACAGAAAGAGGAAGGGAGGCAAAAAGAGAGGGAGCATCGGTGTGTGAGAAACATCGACTGGCTGCCTCTCCCACGCCCCCCACACTGGGGACCGGGCCAGCAGCCCAGGCCTGGGCCTGACCAGGGGTCAAACCGGCAACCTTTCAGTTTGCAGGTCGGCATTCAGTCCACTGAGCCACACCGGCCAGGGCTGGAGCTATTTTCAAGAAATTCTGAGTTTCATTATGTTTAAAGTACATCCAAGTTCCACCCTGGCTGGTGTGGCTCAGTTGGATGGAGCATCGCCCCATCACTGAAAGGTCGCGGTTTGGTCCCCAGCTGGGGCACGTGAGATCCCTGGTCTGGGCACACGTGGGAGGCAACCAACCACTCTCTCTCTCACATCGATGTTTCTCTCTCCCCCTCCATCTCTAAAAGCCATGAAAAAATGTCCTCAGGTGAAGATAAAAAAACACATAAACAAACAAACACCTTTTGCCCCAGTTCTGCCCCGTAAGCAGAAGGATTTCCGGCAGAAAACCACCAGACCCAACCACCAGCGTACACGGGACACAGCGCCAGCAGGAGTGACCGGCCCGCCCGGCCGAGCTCACCTGGTAGCCCACCAGGCCCCCCAGAGCCCAGGCACGCTCTCGGCTGATCCACCTGGCCATGCTGCTGGCGCCGATCTTGCGCGGCTGGGTGACGGCAATGTGGCAGTAGGCGGAGCGCTGGAGGCAGTGGTCCAGGAGGTACTGCGGCAGCTGCGTGCTCTTGCCGCTGCCCGTGGCGCCGTGGATGATGACGACAGAGTTACTTTCTATCAAGGAAATGACCTAGGGTTGAAAGAACCACCTTTCAAACTTGCCGCAGAATCAACAATGACACCAGGAGTTTCCTACGACCTGACGGCTTCGGCGTGAGAGGACTTTCCGGACCTGTCCTCCCTCCGTCCCCCCAAGTCCGACGAGCAGCCCCTGAACAGCACAGGCGGAGCCGGCCCGGCTCCACGCCTGCCGCCCTGGGAACAGCGCGGCCCACGGGTGCTGGGCGGCGCACTGCGGGCCAGGCCGGCGCCATCCTGCGTCTCAGCGTCCCCACAGAAACAGACACAGGGCGGGCTTCCCACACCCTTCGCGGAGTCTAAATTTCCATTACTTTAAAGTTTCTAGGTAATTCTGCTGAGAAAAATGAAATCCTAGTGCGAAAACCGTGAAAACACAGCTGTTACTATGCTCAAGTGGCTTTAAGATCCCAGCGGAGACTCCTCAGACACGTTTGGACGGCTGAGTCCCGGGGCCCCACGCACCGCCCGCCAGCGCCCTGCCATCAGCCTGGACGCAGGCGGGCTCTCAGCGCCTGCCCGGCTGCCCTCGGGACGCCCCCGCTGGTGCCGCCTCTGACGCTAGCGAAGGGCACCTGCTCCACCACGCTCCCACACCACACGGGTCCAGCCAGAGCGGGGGCGTCAGGCGCGCTTTCCCGGGGGCCACGGCAGCCTCGCGGGTGCCTTCAAAGCGCAGAATGCAACTTTAGGACTTTATAAGTGTAACTACGCCTTAACCAGGAGTGGCTGCCGGGCAGAAACAAGGGCCGGGCCGGATTCAGCCCACGGGCCTTGTTTGCCACCTGCGCACCAGAGCGAAAGAAGAACTAAGCACGGAGCACTCGGAGTCCCTGTGACCGCTCTGCAGCAGCACAGCGACCGGAGGCCCCGGCAGCTCACTGCCACCCGCGCCTGAGGGCGGTAACGGACGCAGAGCGGCTGCGGGCACGCGGGCACAGGTGCGCGCCGCGGTGCCCGGACCGGTCCTGCTCAGCGACACACCCTGACGGGCCAGCCCATTGGGAGGGAGGGGTGCGCTCCAGGCCAGAGAGTGACGAAACCCGCGGGGACACCGGTGGGACCAGGCGCTGCCCTCCCACCATGAAAAGACAGGCAGCGAGGCTCCTCCGGGCAGACGGGCAGATGCTCTCCGGGGAGCAGGGTTTACTCAGAGCTCCCTGGGTAGGGGGCGGGGCTCGACAGCAACCCAAACGCCAGCCCACCAGCTCCGGGGCGGACGAGCCAAGCACAGCTGAAGGACGCCACTGGCCTGAGGACCCCACAAACCACCTCCCGCCCGCCGCCCACACCCCGCCCTGCGGCCGCAGCCACACAGGGCCCAGGGCGCCCGCCCAGCACCTGCACACTCAGACTCTCAGCCACAAGCGCCGGGGCTTGGCAGCTGTTGGACAGCAAGCCTGTGCCAGGCCGGGGTGCTCTCACCTCTTCCCTGCATTGGTTGATAGGCAGACCAGGGTATCTGTAAGTCGTCTCTGGCATGCACGTGGCGCTGCTCAATCTGGCCGGCGCTGGCCTTGGACCTGGACTCAGACAAATCAAACACAAACAGGGCTGCTTCTCATCTGAAAAAAGACAAGGCAAACCACCCAGCGTCCCTTCCGATCTGCGCACACGCCACACGTACAGCAGCACACGCAAACACCAGACGCATGTTCCATGGGCAGACCCCGAGAGCGGGGCGATTTGGCCAGTGCCCTGGTCCCGCCGTCCTCCATCCCTGCCAGTGGGCACCCCGCCTCCGCCACACCCACGGGTGCTGCAGGCTCAGCACCACCTTCCAAGACCAGACCTGGGAAGCACAGTTCCTGCTGCTCGAAAGCGGTCCTCAGAGAGTGAGCTTGAAAAGCCGGAATTTCAGCAGGTCACACCGTCCTGCTCAGGGCTCCTGTTCACTCCTTGCTCCCCCAATAAATGGCAGCAGACGGCCGCACCCAACTAGTGAAGTGCGGGCAGCCTGGAGAAGGGCAGCCCCACCCCAACGGACACGCATGGCGGTGCTCAGCCCGGCTAACCGGCTCCACATCCGCCCGAATCCCTCCCGTCACGCCGGACCTCCGGACACCACTTGGCAGGCTGACAAAGCATCACACTCACGGCGCAGCACCTTCCGCTGGGAAATGGTCTTGCTTCCCGATAAACCCGCCCGCCTCCCTGTCCCCCAAGGTCAGGCCCAGACGCCTGCCCCTGTCCTTTCCTCCAGGCCTCCGCCTCGCCATCGCCCCCTGCTGCCTGGCGCGCACGCTCCCCGCGCTCGGTCCCTCCCTGCATCCGCAGCGTGCTAACTGGTCTAACACCAAATAACCGGCCAGGGCTGTTTGCCCCCGTCTGAGTCGGGTACACAGCAGCAGCTGTTGCGCGCTGCGAAAGGAGGCCAGCCAGACCTGCTCTCGTCCCTCCAAGCAGCAGCAGCTTCTCCGTGGCTCAGTGTCCGCCTGGGGCGTCAGAGCCCCTGGCCCCCGGCGTGCTGTCTGCGACCGGCCCCGGGCCGCCTGCCGCTCCGCCAGCACCCCCTCCCATGGTCACCACTCTCTCGCCTTCCTTCCGCTGCGGCTCTCGGTCTGCGACGCGGTCCCACGGCCTTCCTGTCTCCCCAGGCGGTGGGCCTCCGCCCAGGCCCCTCGTCCAGGACACGCCCGACCGCACGTCCTTAGAACTCACCACTCCGCCTCCCGAACACCGAGTGCGCGCAGCACCCCATGTGCGCACAGCCGCTGCCTCACGAAGGCTCCGGCGTGTCACTGCGCTCTGGGGGGCTCTGCACAGAGGCCGGGTGTCCGGGCCAGCCCGCAATTCAGGAGCAGAGAAGGCATTGATTCACACGGATCAGGAAGGACGGGCACGCATGCCTCCCGTTCCTGAGGCTGGAGGCACCTCGACCACCAGCAGGCCGTCCACGCACCACACAGGAGGAGGAGAGCGCGCGGAGCCCAGGAGCGCGGGGCCCCGGAGGGAAGGGCTCTGCCGGAAGGCGGAGGGGCAGGCGAGCGTGGGGGCTGATGGAGCGGGCGGCTCAGGGAGGGCTGCTCAGCGCGGGGAGCTGCGGCCGAGAGGTTTGGGCAGACGGGAGGTCAGCAGCAGTGCTCTCGCCGCGACCCCAAGCCTGCGTCCACAGCCCAGCTGCTCGGCCAGCGCTGCGGGGCCACCGCCCTGTCTGCACACTCGGCGAGGGCTGCAACTCCAGACAGCCATTTCACCAGGAAAAGCCAGAAGCCCTGGCCGTGCTGACTGAACCACGACCCCCCCCCCCGCCCACATCACACAGAGGCAGGCTGACGTTTCCAGGTCACTGCTGATGGAGCCCGCCTCCAAGCCTGCGCCAAGGGGACAGCAGGACACCCGGGGTGCTCGCGGCCGTGTAGGCGCTCATCTGGGCACTGGCAACCTGCCAGGCAGGTGCCAGCGAGAGCACCGCGGCCACGTGCCCCAGGGGAGGGCCGCAGCACTGGAGACAGGCTCAGCCCCAGAGTGTGCAGGTCGGCGGTCTGCTGCCTCTCCACCCTCCCCCACCAACATCAAGTTGTTTTCCACGGGCCAGGAGACCTGGAACCACGGGACACGCTCGGTTCTGTTCCTGAGGCTGCCCCGCTGTGCCATCTAACTGAGAAAGTCGGTGGTCAGGGGTCCAAAGGGGATGGGGTGAATTTCAACTGCACAACACAGTCACACGTTTTATCTTGAAATCTAGACCCTGTGCGCTACAGAACACCAGCTAAGTCACCGCGCACTGCAGCGACCACGAGGCTGCGTCTCACAGAGCCACCTTCCAGACCTGTGTGCACACGCAGGTGCCGGGCGGACTGCAGCAGCAACGGCCACCACCGTCAGACGGCGAGCTTCCCTACACGCCGCTGCAGCCCAACACGGCCCGGGCGCAGGCTTGGCAAACACTGCGGCGCAGGGATTCCTCCGAGCTCGGCGACGGTCCTGGCTCGGGGCCCTGCCCTGCGCAAAGCCCACACGCCCCGGGACGCAGGGGCCAAGGGAGCGAACAGCAATGTCACGTGACTCCAGGTCACGTGGAGCAAGCGGCCCGTGGAGCTGCAGCATGCATCCACGGCCTGCTCCCTCCACGGCCAGGACGCTGCAAGCACTGCTGCAGGACTATGGCTAGGGGGTGCCCGAGGCGAGAGCGCACGGGTGTCCCCAACACGCGTCCCCAGACAGACATGCTGGCGACAGTGTCTTCCCGCAGCAACACACGTGGCTGCTCCATGCTGCTCCTGAAGCCTCCTGCCTCGCCTGTCCAGGTGACTCGCCAGCCCCAGGACACCTAAGAGACATCCACGGCTTCCCACAGAGAAGCACCGAGGCCACAAACCGGACTCTTCGTGGACACGGGAGGGCTGCTCAAGGGAGGCGCGCACGCTGAGATGCCACGCCGGGGGCCAGCGTGCATGGCGGTTCCAACCCTCGTTCCTCCTCCAGGGCCCCCAGAGATGCGGACACACCGCACGTGCACCACCTGACAAGACCAAAGGGCTGAGGGGACAGCGAGGAGACCCCAGGCCGAGTCTGCAGCAGGCGAGCGTGGGGGGGGGGGCAAAGGCGAACGACAGGCGGTGACAAATTAACCCGAGTACATGGCAGAAACCCCAAACCACACGGCTCAGTAACAGCAGGCACAGACCCTGCCCGAAGCTGCCGAGCGCTCCACGGTGGGGAAGGCTCGACGGCCGGGGGAGGAGAAGGGTGCGCTGCTGTCCAGGGCCCGCAGGGCGCTAGGGAGGGAGAGGACGCTGCCAGTCACCTGGCCCCGGCCCCGGTCGGGCCGTGGCACTCGGAGATGCCCCTGGCGGCACGGGCGGGAAGTCGGCCCCCATAGCCCTTCACAAAGCAAGAAACGGGAGGCGGACAGGACTAGCAGACGGACAGGGCCTGATGCAGTCAGTCAGCTGGGCCCCGGCTGCTGTGGCCCAGTGGACTGACTGCCGGCCTGCGGACTACAGGGTCCCCAGTTCGATCCCCAGCTGGGGACCTTCAGAAGGCAATTGGTCAACGTTCCGCTCGCTCTTTCTCCCTCCTTTCCGCTCTCTCTCTAAAAATAAATAAGTAAAGTGTTTTTTCCAAAAAAGATATACTCGGCTCAGAACAAGAAACTGCACACTCACAGGAAGCAGTTCTGCCCAGACTCCGAACAGCTGCACACGTGTGGGTGGGGGGTGAAAAGGACCTTCCGCCTTTCATCTTATACATTTAATGATTGCCTAGAAGTGTTTCACTTTTTAAAAACTGTTTTAATTTTCATTTTTTAAAGATTCATTCATTTATTCTTAGAGTGGAAGGCAGAGATAAAGAGAGGGAGAGAAACATCAATGTGCACCCCCCACTGAGGACCTGGCCTGCAACCCAGGCATGTGCCCTGACTGGGAATTGAACCGGTGACCCTTTGGTTCGCAGGCCAGCACTCAATCCACTGAGCCACACCAGCCAAGGCAAAAACTGTAGTAATTTTAAAATAAATTTCTAATTAATAGGACCATTATTAGTCTTCCAAAGAAGAGACTATTTAGGAGCTATATTTAAAAGAGAAAAGAAATAATCCATTTAGCCCCCCCAAAATTCCAAATTAACAAGGCGTATGAATTCTTTACCAAGCAAATACATCTCTTTAGAGGGGACGGGAAGGAGAGAGGGAGAGAAACATCAATGTGTGGTTGCCTCTCATGCGTCCCCTGCTGGGAACTGGCCTGCAACCCAGGCACGTGCCCTGACTGGGAATCGAACCGTGATCCCTTGGTTCGTGGGCCCGCGCTCAATCCACTGAGCTACACCAGCCAGGGCCAAATGCATCTCTTAGACTTTCAAGAGCTTAGCGTTCTGGGAGACCGGACTTGGGGTGGTGCACACCCAGTACAGTGCACAGCCGACGTGGGACCCATGTAACTGTGGTAACCAACGCCACTCGGACACGTTCAGTCTGGAAGAAGGGAAGGTGCCGTCCTGGCGTGCGGGCGGCTCCCACGCCCCACCCTGCCAGCGCTGACGCCACGCTACCTGGACAGCTGCCGGGGGGGTCCGCGCCACGCACGTCCAACTCCTGGGCCTCGAGCTGCCTGTACTTGCCGATGTACTCCAGCTCTGCGGGCTTCTGGCTGGCGGGCCTGCGAAGCACATCGAGAGTCAGCGCACCGCTTCCGGAAAGGCGAGGAGCCCCCTGTGCTACAGCAAAGGTTCTTTAAACCTTTCACTGGTTGATTTCAGGGAAAGACAGAGGAGGCTGGGGGAGAAAGAGAGAGTGAAACGCCGGTTTGCCGTCCCACTTTCTGGCCGTGCCTTCACGGCTGCGCCCTGCAGGCACCCTGGCCGGGTCGAACCCGCACCGTGGAGTCCAGGGACGGCGCTCTGGCCACCTGGCCACCTGGCCACCCAGCCAGGGCTGAGCAGCGATTTGCAACAGGTGTGCTGCAAGGGTTCTTAAAGCAGGTGACACCTGACCACTCAGTCGGGGGCATGCACCTCGTTCCCCTGAGACTGTCAAATCAAAAAGATGACCACGCCAACGCAACAATGGCCGTCCAGTGTGAAACGAATCAAAATTGTACCTATTTTTTGTCATATCAGCAAAAAACAAATTTTCTGGAGTGCCACAGAATTTTAGCAATTAGTTTATATGTGCCATGAGATGAAAAAGGTTGAAAATCACTGTGCTGGAGGAATTCTTGACTATTTTTACGTGAAGCCATAGAAGAAATGCAAATGGGCAATAAATAAATAAAAATTCACTCAAATTCAGTCCTTTACCAAGTAGATGCCAATTAAAATGATGAGAAACCATTGTTTCATCCTCAAACTGGCAAAAATAAGCAGCTCCCCGCTCACAGGGAAGGGGGGGGACACAGGCCTGGCGCCCCCTCTCCAGCGCCCACCCCGGTGCCGGCAGCCAGGGCCTGAGGGCACGGATGGGCGAGGGGCACCGGGAGGCTCCGGGTCCGGCGGGCCTGGGCACGCATGCGCCCGCGCGCCCACAGAACGAGGTGTGGCCCGGGACGGAGCCCCAGCGGCTCTCGGAGGGCTCAGAAAGCGAACACAGCAGGCTGGCCGGGGGAGCCAGAGGCAGGCACCGGCGGCCAGCTGGGAGATCACTGCCCTTGGCCGTGGCCTGCACCCCCACAGCACGGTGCTGCGCCTCAGGAGCAGGGAAGGGGCTCCAGATGCGCGAAACGGGGCAGCCCCCACATTGGGGTTTTTTCCTGCCTCCTCCACCCTCCAGGGGCAGCAGGAGCTGGGAGACAGGACCAGCCCCCCGCCCCCCGGTCTGGCCCTCTGCCCTCCCACTGCAGCGTCCAGGGGGCAGGTGGGCAGAGCAGGGCAGGAAAGGCCCACCGTCGGGAAGCCGCAGGCCCCGGGCACAGCCAGGGCCAGGCCAGCCGGGGTCGGCTGTGGGGAGCTCCACGTGGCTCCGTGGGTGGCTCCGTGCAGGACAGCCCAGGGGCACTGCGAAGGCTCTGGAGCACGGGGACCTGAGCCTGAACAAGGCTGGCCCGCTGCACCCCCAGCAGCTCCCCGGTCCCAGCGCCCAGGGCACATCAGTTACCACGAGGGCCAGGCAGGCCTCCGGCTGGAGCAACGCACACACACTTTGCCTACTGGGCACCCAGTCTGGGGACAAAAGTCCAACCACCACACCTCACCCTAACCCCACCCCAACCTCGAGCTGGCTCCCAGCCAACACCTCCACCTCCACGGTTAAACCCCAGAGAGCTAACACCCTTCTGTGTGCGGCAACTGTAACGGCAGAGGCGGCCTTCTCGCACAGGAACACAAAAAGGGGAGCGTCGAAAAGGAAAGGACCAGCACACTGAGACCGCACCTAGAGCTCACGGGCAGCAGGCGCCTGCGCTCGCGGCGTGGGGAGCCCTGCCAGGGGGGCCGAGCGAGGGGCGCACGCAGCCCGACCAAGACGGGTCCCCACGCCACGCGCACGCTAACAAGCCCACAGAGGAAGCAGGGCGGGGGGACGTCTGACATCACGGCTTCCCCTCGAACACTCGCCGTCTCTCCAGCAGCCGGAAAGGAGGACCGCCGCCCGGCACGGGGCCAGAGGCCCCGACGGCGGGCCCCCGGCCTGCCCTCCGAGACCCCACAACCCCGTCTGCCCAGGCCGACCCTCTTACGTACTTCCCAACACAGCTTGCACTCTCACACGCGTGCACACACACTCACACGTGAGGAACGATGCGGTCCTGTTTCGCGTCACGTCTGTGAAACTGTGCGCCATGCAGCTGATGAGATGCACCCAGAGACCACGACAAGGACCGGAAGAGCTGCCCTGCGCGCCCGCAGCCTCCGCGCGCGCCCCCCACGCGACTGGCCCGATGAGGCTGCACTTCGCCCGTGCCAACACGCTCATCCCGCTCACCAACACGACTGACAAACACCCCGGGTGGACCCGGCCGGGCCCCGGTGCGCGGGGAGGATCAGTGCGGGCCGTCCACGCAGTCAGGGCAGACAAAGTCTCGGCGGCGGGAGGGGGCAGGCAGACCGAGCGGAGGAGGGAGCCGGTCTTCGCAAAGCTCGCCGCAGGCAGCGCACCGCCCAACGGACGTCCCCACCCAGAGAGCCCCCGACTCCACATCTAAGGGGGGGCGGGGCCCGGGTGCTGGACAGCTGCGGACACTCGGACGCCCTTGCCGGGTGACCCTGAGCTGGCGCTGGTCCCAGCTGCGCCCCCACCCTCACCAGTGTCCAGGCCACGGCAAACAAGGGACATGTGCTGGGAGCCAGGAAGCTGCTGACCCGGTAGACAGCGCATCGGAAAGGACCAGAAAATGGGGCGAGAACAGGAATGCAGACCAGTGACTCTCTGAGTGTAGCAGCAAAGAGAAATGGCCAGAGGTCAAGGGGACGGGCGAGGAAACAGCGTCCTCCTGCAGATGGGAGGGACAGCGAGCAGGGCCTCAGAGGAGAGAGCCACAGGGTGGGCCCGCAGAGAAGACAGAGACAAGTGTCTCAGGAGAGCGGGGCGGGGGGGGGGCACCGGAGGCGCTGGAGAAAGGACACGGGGCACCGCGCCGGCCAGGTTGTCAGGCGGGGACCAACGGCTGCCCGGGCCACGCACAAGAGGCCGGGCGGGACCGCAGAGGGCCCGGGGCAGAGGCCCCGTGGTGCTCCACCCGCAGCACGCGCTGAGATGCCGCCTCCTGAGGCCAACGGGGACCATCGCGGCGACCACTGAGGCCGTTCGGACGGAGAGGCGGCAGCGCCCGTCCTTCCACAGCTGCAAACCCGACCGGACAGGTCGGCCAGGACGAGTTTTCAGAGCCACGGGCCACGCGATGTGACAGCCTCCCCGCTGACGGTGATGAACCCCGACGCCTGCCACACCCTCCCCCAGGAGCAGCAGGGGCCGCGGCGGCCGCACCCAGCGCTGCCTCTCTCAGGCACGACACGCAGGGCTGCCGGAGCCGCGCCCGCCCTTCTCGGAGCGCTGGGGGCAGAGGGCAGGAGAGAAACGGGCTGAAGCGTCATCGGTGGAAAAGCCACTGCGCAGCCGAGTGACCCGGAGCCGCGTGTGCACGGCCCGCCACCCCCCGGCCCGGCGCCCACCCGGCCCGGACGGCAGCGCCTACCCGCAGAGGCAGCAACTCCCTGCACCGAATTCCACACACCTAACCCCCGTCCCTCCGGGCCGCGCCCCAGTGCTGCCTCACACCCTGCTCCGGAGGCGAGCACAGGTGCACCTCACGGCTACCTGCCAACGCCCACGTGACACCCTGCAGGACGGGAGCCTGCTCCAGCCACGCTGCCTCTGGGCGGGGAGGAAGACGAGCAGGGTGTCACGTTCGCCTGGCAGCCCTCGGACACCGACACCGCCCCCCCGCCCAGCTCCTCGGCGACAGGGAGCCTCCTCGGGACACGCGACTGCCAGCGGTCGGGTCGCATGTCCTGCTGTTGCTCCCACTGGAGGGACCGCGACCCGGCTCCCGCACGGCCTGGGGGTCGGGCTGAGGAAGCAGGGCGGCAGGGCTATTTTCGGAGTCCAGGCCCACAGGGCAGCGCCCAGCAAGCAGCGTGGCCAGTGACCGTGCTCCCGAAGCGAGCACAGCTGTGCCACGTTACTGCCACCCGCCCCCGACACGCACTCAGTGCCTCCGAGTGCACAGAGGCCCGAGCCGCAGCAGCCGCATGTCCGCGTGTCTGCAGATGGCTGCGCTGCCCCCAAAGGGCAGGCCGGACGATAGGTAACGTGGGGGACTCAGCGGGCAGTCCCGCTGCCTCCTCAGGCCCGTCTGCAGGGGAGGCGGTGAGCACTCCCCCTGCAGACACAAAACCCCGACCCTCACACATCAGCTGCGCACTCGGAACCCGGCCTCGGTGGGGAGACCAGCAGGCTCGCTCCAGCACCAGGGGACCCAGCCCCGAGCAGCAGGCCTGCCGGAGCCGCCACACGCCCGCCGGCTCAGGGCGTCCAGCAGGGCCGCCACCGCAGGCCCACCAACCTAACAGGTACGCTCTCCACTCTCTGCCTTTTCCGTACAAACCTCAGCGAGAGTGTGTCTCCAGGGGGCACTTTGCATTAACACGGTAAATGTGTTTTAATAGCAAGAAGTTGTAATACAAGTGTTACTTTTAACAGCAAGGGCTACTGTCAGAAAATGCTCTTTCAGTCCGCAGACTATCCCTAACTTTGCACATCCCCCCCCCGCCCCCCGCCCAGCCACATAAAGCGTTTCCAAGGTTGGCGTTAGGTACCCGCCCACGTAGAAACTGAAAGACTTCAATTCATGACCTAGTCTTGCTCTGACCTGCAAACCTAACCAGTGAGAAATTCACCCACTCTTCTGAAAAACGTGTCACGAGGGAGCGAGCATCTGCTCATCAGAACTGCAACGCTTTATGCAAATAAATGAGCGAGAATTTCTCCACAGGCTAAAATGCCCCTCTTTGGCTGGATAAAACGGCCACAGCGCAGCCCCCACAGACCCGCCCGCTGCCCCAGCCCAGAGGGGGCGGCGAGGACGCTGCTCCGGGAGCTGCAGTGGCATCTGGAGGAGCGAGAGAGGTCGCTCCGAGAGATGGAAAACGGGCCAGGAGAGAAAAGAACGGGCGTGGATCACCGCTGGCTGAGAAACTACCAGATCCCCCACACCAGCATCCCCACTGCCGAACAGAGACAGCTCGAAGCTCTCTGCTCCCAAGTGCGGCCCCACCAAACCGGGGCCATCCTCAGCAGGTAAAGGCCAGCCTTCCCTGTAACATGTGCCCCACCAAGCCCAGCGCCTCGCCCATTCAGACTGGACACCGCGTTCTGTCCTGTAAACTCTTTAGTTTTTTAAAGATTTTGATTACTTTCAGAGAGAGGGGAAGGGAAGGAGAAATGGAGAAAAGCATCAATGTGTGGTTGCCTCTCATGCGCCCCCTCCTGGGGGCCTGGCCCACAACCCAGGCCTGTGCCCTGACTGGGAACCGGAGGGGCGACCCTTTGGCTCACAGGCCAGGTGCTCAGTCCACTGAGCCACAGCAGCCAGGGCTGTCGCATAAATCGGACGTATCAAATCCCCACATCCCAGCAACCGACACCCCTCACGGGGGGCTGGACAGAAATGCCCGCTGTCAGCTCCCTGGCAAGGAGACGCCCTCACACCCCACTGCACGCGGAAGGCGGAAGCACGGTGCAGGTCACTCGGAAGGCGGGCGGCTGCCACACCACGGCACCGCGCAGGCCGCACTCTGGAGAATGCGGGGAATGGCGACTGAAACGTCTGACCTGCACCCTCACCACTGCTTTCTCTCTAGATTTCGAGAAGTGTTGGCGGAAAATGACGTGCTGCCCTGGGAGATCGTCTACATCTTCAAGCAGGTTCTGGAAGACGCCTTGGGTTGGGACGGCGGGCAGCCGGGGGGGCTGGCGGCGGGGGGCAGGGGAGGCCCCACTCAGCCTGCCTGCCCCGGGGACGGTGCCCGGAGCGCGGACAGGGATGAGATCCCCACTGTTTCCAGCTACGTGGACAGAAACAGGGAGGGCAGGGTCCCCGGGCTCGCACGCGGGGCATGGAGCCTGCCGTGTGACCCCCGCCCAGGCAGGGTGCTGGGGCCGGAGGCGCTCCGAGGCCCACCCCCCGGTCAGGGCGCCCGACATCGGGTATGAGAAAAGCGAGGTGATGCCGCGTCTCTTTGCCGCAAGGTCAGAGGTTAAACTCCCCGTGGGTGCGCCCTCTCTGTTCAGTGGGGCTTCCTTCGGGACCTCTGTAAAAACGCAATGTTTCCCAACAACTAAAATATCTCCCAAATACTTTGAAAGAATTTTTGAAGTGTCTTCTTACACCTCAAAGCATGTCGCAGGAACTAAGGCATCACTTTCGGCCGGAATTGGACCACTTCAGGGTGAAACCTGGACGTTAACCTTGACTCTGACTCTAAAAGGGAACCGTGCAGAGGACAGGATCGACGAGGGACGGAACCGCTCTCCGCTGACCCGCAGTGTCCCCTGGCAGCCCCACAGCAGGGAGGGGCACAGCAGGGAGGGGCACAGCGCCAGCGGCGGACGCTCACGCGGGTCGCAGCTGAGCCGAGGGAAGGCCTGGGAACAGCCTGCGGTGCCGGTGCCGTGTCAGCAAGAAGGGACGGCCCTGTCACCCCGGCAGCTGTGCTCCCAAAGCACGCTCCCACCGGCACCATGCTCATCGGAAGTAACAAAACACTCAGCGCCTAGGTTCACATCTCAAATTTCGTTAAAATAGGACACCTCCTTGGTCACGTTTATCTTTGCAACGAAGTGCTAGAGCATTACCATCCTTAAAGGTACCTAGTTCTCAAGGAACCTAACGTCCGTAACTTCCATCTGGAGGTGTGGGGGCGGGGTTTCACTAAAAAAGGGGAAGGTCAAGACGGACAAAACGCGCGCTCCCAGAAAGGCTGCCTGCGCCTCCCTGCACCCCGCTGCCGGTGGGCAGCACGCGGTCTCCGCCGCGAACCCCGTCCTAAGCGCTGCGGAGCTGACCACGGTCCGGTGAGAAGCTCTCGCTCCTGCTCCCCGTCCTGCAGTCCCCGCGACCCCGCTTCCCCATGGTGTCTGCACCGGGAGAGCACGAGTGGACAGCAGCTGCGGGAGAGGTGCGGGGCCCTGCGGGCACGACCCCTCGCCGTGCAGCACACAGGGGACGCAGCAAACACGAGTCTCGGCAGTGTCGCCTCCACAGTGAGGCCACGAGTCCCGTCAGAGAACAGGGACGCCATCCACAAGCCCGGCACTGGAGCTGGCGCCCCCCCACCCCATGCCCATCAGGAGGCGGCACCAGGAGGAGCCTCCATGCTCCCTTCTCCCTCTAAGGCGCCCCCAGCTGCCAGGAGCAGCAGAAGTGACCGCGCCATCCTCCTCCCCTGCCGCACAGGGACACAGTCACTTTTTTTAAGCAATTTCTAGCAAAAAGCTCACAGGGGCTGGTGTGGCTCAGCGGGTTGGAGCGTCACCCCATAAACCAAAAAGGCTGCAGGTTCCATCCCCAGTCAGGACACATGCCTGGGTTACAAGTTCAATCCCCAGTTGGGGCGCTTGCAAGAGGCAACCAGTCAGCCCTGACCGGTGTGGCTCAGTGGATTGAGTGCCAGCCTGCAAACCAGAGGGTCGCTGGTTCAATTCCTAGTCAGGGCACACGCCTGGGTTGTGGGCCAGGTTCCCAGTAGGGGGCGCACGAGAGGCAACCGCACGCTGATGTTTCTCTCCCTCTCTTCCTCCCTCCCCTCTCCTCTCTCTAAAAATCAATAAGCATGTCGTTGGGGAAGGATTTTTTAAAAAACAGAAGTTTATTATCTCAGTTTCTGTAACTCAGAAATCCAGGTAAACTCAACTGAGTCCTCTGCTCAAGGCCCCAAAGGCCAAAACCCGGGAACTGGCAGGGCCGCCTTCCTTGCTGAAGACCATTCGTGTTGCCAGCCAGCCTCACGGTCTTGAAGCCGTGGGCTGGAGGCCCCACTTCCTTGCTCCCCAGCAGCCTGGGCCACTGGCCGGGTTGGGCTCTGCCTGCGGGGCCCACGCCCCCCACGCTCCCCCACCACCCCTCTAACAGTGGCCACTCAGGGCCCACTGGAGCCCCGAACCCCTGAGTCCTGGGAGCAGGCCTCTGCTCTGAAGGGTGCCTGTGGTCAGACGGTCAGGTAAGCTCCCCACTGCAGGGTCTGTAGCCTCAGTCACAGCTGCAAAGTCCCTGTGCTCTGTCACACGTCCACAAGCTCCAGGGACAACTGAGGGGGTCACTCTGCCTCCCACGACCATTTATTACAGGGGGCTGAGTGGGCTGCTCCGCCACCCAGGTAGGGCGGTCATGGCAAAAAAAGCAAAAAGCGGTGGCTGGCAGACCCTGGGCTTGCGGGGCAGCAGTAGGTGGACCCAGAGAGGCAGCAGATTGTGGAGGGGCACTGGCGTGCAAGGCGGCTGGCTGACTGGGCGGTCCCACATTCCCACACAGACAAACCAGGCAAAACTGGGGAGCGGGATGGACCGTGCAACCCAGGGCCCAGCGTGGGGAAATAAAGCCTCCAAACACCAATTAGAAACACCTGTGGGGGTTGAGGTGCCAGGAGAGACTCCCAGCCTCACAGGAGAGTTCGTTGGAAAGACCCACAGGGTCCTAGAACATATACAAGCCCACCCTCCGGGAATCAGCACCAAAAGGACCCAGTTTGTTTGGGGAAGCAGCGGAAGGGACTGAAATCCAACAGAGAGTGGAGCAAGCACCATTGTTCATCTCGGACCCCACCCCCACATACAGCGTCACAACACAGTGACTGGGTAGCCCCACCCTGGTGAACACCTAAGGCTCCTCCCCTCATACATAACAGGTGCACCAAGACAAAAAAATGGCCCAAATGAAAGAACAGATGAAAGTTCCAGAAAAAATACAACCAAGTGATAAAGAGGTAGCCGACCTATCAGATACACAGTTCAAATCACTGGTGATCAGGATGCTCACAGAACTGGTTGAATTTGGCTGCAAATTAGATGAAAAAATGAAGGCTACGCTAAGTGAAATAAAGGAAAACACATAGGGAACCAACAGTGATAGGAAGGAAACCGGGACTCAATTCAATGGAGTGGACCAGAAGGAAGAAAGAAACAACCAAACAGAAAAGAATGAAGAAACAAGAATTCAAAACACTGAGGAGAGGCTTAGGAACCTCCAGGACATCTTTAAACATTCCAACATCCGAATTATAGGGGTACCAGAAGGGGAAGAGGAAGAACAAGTGGAAAACTTATTTGAGCAAATAATGAAGGAGAACTTCCCCAATCTGGCAAAGGAAATAGACTTCCAGGAAGTCCAGGAAGCTCAGAGTCCCAAAGAAGTTGGACCCAAGGAGGAACACACCAGGGCACATCATAATTACATTAGCCAAGATTAAAATGAAGGAGAGAATTCTAGAAGCAGCAAAGGATAAGGGCACAGTTACCTACAAAGGAGTTCCCAGCAGACTGTCAGCTGATTTCTCAAAAGAGACCTTCCAGGCAAGAAGGGGCTGGAAAGAAGTATTCCAAGTCATGAAAGTCAAGGACCTACATCCAAGATTGCTCTATCCAGCAAAGCTGTCATTTAGAATGGAAGGGAAGATGAAGTGCTTCTCAGATAAGGTCAAGTTAAAGGAGTTCATCATCACCAAGCCCTTATTATATGAAATGTTAAAGGGACTTATCTAAGAAAAAGAAAATAAAAAACATGTACAGTAAAATGACAGCAAACTCACAATTATTACCAACCACACCTAAAACTAAAACTGAAACAAACTAAGCCAACAACTGGAACAGGAACAAAATCACAGAAATGGAGATCCCATGGAGGGTTAGCAACAGGGGAGTGGGAGGAGGAGAGAGGGGGGAAAGGTACAGAGAATAAGTAGCATAGACAGTGGGTAGAAAATAGACGGAGTGTAAGAACAGTATGGAAAATGTAGAAACTAAAGAACTTATAAGTATGACCCATGGACATGAACTAAAAGGAGAGAATGTGGGTGGGAGGGGGTGTGCAGGGTGAGGGGAATGATGAGGAAAAATGGGACAACTGTAATAGCATAATCAATAGAATATCCTTAAAAAACTACAGCAAATGTTAACGACAAGGGGAAATGCTGGGAGAGGGGGAGGTGCACAGCACTCGGTACTCTCCGCTCAACCCTTCGGTCACCCTAAACGGCTCTAAGAAACAGTCTACTAACAAAAACCTCGGTCCATCTCCTAAACGGCTCTAAGAAACAGTCTACTAACAAAAACCTCGGTCCATCTCCGCTTCTGGTCGGGAGAAGCGAGCCTGGTGTAGGTGGCGGGACAGGACTCATCCATACACAGCTCGCGCGCCTGGGCGTCGGGGGCCAGGGAAGCGCCACGGAGCCCCCAGTCCAGGGGTCCAGGCCCCGCACCCACCCTCAGCCTCCCCTGGCCTCCTACCTCCCGGACGCCGCCTGGCGTGCTTGCCCCTGGGCCTGGGCGGGGGCCGAGGCGGTGGGGTGCGTCCCAGGGACCCGATCCCCGAGCCGGGCCTCGTCCCTGGCCGCCTCCGCCGGGAAGGCGGGCGGCGAGCCCAGCAGCTCCACATCGGTCACGGTCTTGCCGATGGTGAACCAGTCGTTGATCTGGTCCACGGTGAGCTTGCGTAGCATGGCCGCCGCCTGGAGTCGACGCCACCTCAACCGCCAGACCGAGGGGTGGAAACTGGCGTCGGCGGGCCCTGGCGTCGGCAGCAACTCCACGCAGCGTCGACGTGCTTGCAGCCCCGCCCTACTAGAGGCCCTCCAATCAGAGCGCACCAGTGCCCACGCCCCGGGCCTCGTGCGGCTCGCTAGGCCTGCTGGGAGCTTGGCTCGCCCCGCCCCATCAGAGAGACCTGGGCTATGGGTCTGCACCCCCAGGGCCAGCGTAGGAGCCTTCTAGCCATGGACAAGGTGTCTGCAGACACAAGGTGTGAGACCTGGCCTCGGGGTTCCGCCCTCTCCCTCTGGGGGTTGCTACACAGCGTTTATGGAGCACCGCTTGTATGCCTGGGCTGTGCAGAGCCGCGGGTAACCGCAGTGACAGAGCTCAGCGTGCGGAGGCGGAAAGCAAACCCGGGAAGAGATTGGTGTTTGTGTTGTCGTGGCTGCAAAACTGGAACACCTTGCACCTATTTGGGGGAGAGGAGCAAGGAGGTCAGGGAAGGCCTCTTGGAGAAAATGACACCTAAGTGGACGCCTGCAGGACAACCGGGGAAGAATCAGACCATAGGAGAGGAGCATCGGAGAGGGGCACGTGGGCGGAGGTCTGGACGCTGGCAGCCTTCATGGCTGAGTTGAGGATCTGGAAGAAGTTCTCTGAGGCCACAACATAAAAGTTATGTCGTAAATAAACTGAATTCATCTTCCTTCTCCCTAAACGTGCGTCTCAGGTGCACTGCCCTACCCACAGCTAGGCAGGTGGTGGGAGGCACAGATTTGGAGGTGGTCAGCAAATGGACGGTGGTTAAAACCCCAGAGCCACCAAAATAGTCCAGACCAAACTCTAGATGAGTGAAAGGGGGTGAAGGACAGAACCCTAGGAAACAGCCTGAAGGGAGAGGCAGAGGGAAAATCCAGCAAAGGTATACGAAGGAGGGACTACAACAGGGAGAGTCAGAAGAATGACAAGTAGTCCGCCCACCATACTGTCGGTGCCCAGTGCAGCATCTGGCCCCGTGGGGGGCTCTCAGGAAAGAGCCGCGTGAAAGCATCTGTAGGAGGACCAACAGTGTATCAGTTAAGGGCTGGAATATGCTTCCAAAATGCTCAAATAGATTAGCTCGAGAAACTGCCGTGTAGGTCAGACTAGGCAGGCTTGACCTACTGGTGTCTCACGGAGGAGGAGGAGGAGGAGAAGGAGGAGGAGGAGGAGGAGGTGGAGGAGGAGAAGGAGGAGGAGGAGGAGAAGGAGGAGGAGGAGATAGAGAAAGGAGGAGGAGAAAGTGCTGGGCATGGTACCAAAATGGGAGTCTCAGGTCCAAATCCTGGCCTCACCACTAACTTATGTTGGGTTGGCTAAAATGTTTGTTCTTTTTTTTCTGTAGGCTGGCTCTAGTAGCGCTTAGTTAGGTGTCTTTAACTTCATTCGAAACAATTTTGTTAGATTGTATTGTGACAGCTGTCATAGCAGCATGCATTTTTTAAAAATTTATCAAACTTGATGATTTTTTGTGTGGCCATTTTAATATTGAAGATGGAATAAAATGCACAACATTTTCAGCATATTATGCTTTATTATTTTAAGAGGGGTAAAAAATACAACTGAAATGCAAAAAAAAAAAAAAATTGTGTTGCGTATGGGGAAGGTGCTACTACTGATCAAACATGTCCAAAGGGGTTTGTGAAGTTTTGTGCTAGAGATTTCTCCCTGGATGATACTCCATGGTCAGGTAGACCCATTGGAGCTGACAGTGAGAAAATGGAGATGTTAATTGCAAACAGTCAACAATCTACCACACAGGAGAGAGCTGGCATACTCAAAATACCCAAATCAGTAGAGTTACTGCCGAAAATGAAAAATGTGTCTTTTATTTTACAGAAAAAAACTACAGGAACTTTTTGGCCAACTCAATATTATGAGCTTTGGGCCATGTATTCTGACTATTCCAAATACTGCAGCCTTGATTTGAAAATACTTCACCTTCATACTTTACGTGAAGTCTAGCATGCGTTCTAAATTTCACAAAATATATCGTAACCACTCACAACTCTGGAACTCGCTGGTGTTTGCGTTTCCCGGTGTGTCGCTGTTCCCACTGGCTGCTGTCCTTTGCTAATGTCACAACGAATATGAGTTTAAGTAGAAGTTGCTCTTTTTTTTTTTTTGAAAAGGGTTCATTTAACGCATTTTCTTGAGGGCTTTTTCTATGGTCTTTGCTGCTTTCAGGTTACTATCTCCTTCCATCCTCTTGAGTTTTGAGTTTTTAACTACAGTTTGAAGACAGCGTGTTGATGATTCTTCAGTTTGGAGGGTTTTTTTCTCATTTCATTGCCCTTTTCCTGACTAAACACCAGTTAGCATTCTGTGTCTCCCTGACGGGATGGCTTTGAGCTCCCTTCCTTTGGTGTGGTAAGTCTTGGTGCTCCACACATACCCGAGCTCATCCTGCACTCCTGTCTGAAGTTCAGTTTAGAAGAGACAGCTTGACGGTCCCCAACAGGCTTGCAGACAGCTAGGCCAGAGCAGGTGGGGAGGCAGGTGAAGACCTGCAGCCTTGGAGGTTTGCAGATTTACGTTCCCAGAGCAGCATGCGCTGCAGACCCAAAGGGAAAAGCTCATGGCAATTTCAATTGCTGTTGGTGCCAAAGCTGCACAGTTCTGGTTTGTGGGACGTGTTGGGTTTTCAACTAAAAACTAAAAACCTGCCCTGGCTGGCGTAGCTCAGTGGATTGAGTGCAGGTTTGGGAACCAAGGACTCACTGGTTCAATTCCCAGTCAGGGCACATGCCTGGGTTGCAGGCCCAGTACCAGGAGCTCGAGAGGCAACCACACATGGATGTTCCTCTCCCTCTCTTTCTTCTTCTCTTCCCCTCTGTCTAAAAATGAATAAATAAAATCTTTAAAAAAATACATTAAAAATCTGTTGATTTCAAGTCAAGTTTGAGGTTCAAAAGTTTTGTCTTGAAATAGCTTACAATGATGCTCTTCAAGTTTCGCCCAAATGTTTGTTGTCCTTAGCAGTTCTCTAAAATGTTCTAAGTCTTAAAGCGTCCTCATTCTAAGACAGTGGTTCCCAGACCTGGTCCTTGTCTCAGGACCCTCTACACTCCTTAAAATAATTGAAGACCCTGAAGAATTTTTATTTATGTGCGTTACATCTACGTTTTTAGGGATTGCAATCTTTTTTTACTTTTTAATTCATTTTAAAATAATAAAACAGTGTGATGTTAAAGAGAATATTTTTATGAAAAGTAACTATATTTTTAAAAATTTGCCCTGGCTGGTGTAGCTCAGTGGATTGAACGCGGGCCTGTGATCCAAGGGATCGCGGTTCGATTCCCAGTCAGGGCACATGCCTGGGTTGCGGGCCAGTTCCCCGCAGGGGACACATGAGAGGCAACCATACATTGATGTTTCTCTCCCTCTCTCCTTCCCTTCCCCTCTAAAGATAAATAAATAAAATGTAAAAAATAAAAAAATAAAATAAAAATTTTGCCCTGGCTGGTGTGACTCGGTGGACTGAGCACCGGCCGGCCTGTGAACCAAAGTGTTGCTGGTTCAATTCCCAGTCTGGACACATGCCTGGGCTGCGGGCAGGGTTCCCAGTGGGAGTGTGTGTGAGAGGCAACCACACGCTGATGTTTCTCACCCTCTTTTTCTCCCTCCTTTCTCCTCTCTCTGAAAGTAAATAAATAAATTCTTTTTTTAAAAAGGTGTAATAAATTAATTAATTCTTTAAAAAATAATTAAAACAAAACTTTTTTTTTGCCCTGGCTGTTGTGGCTCAGTGGATTGAGCACCAGCCTGTCAACCTAAAGGTCACCAGTTCAATTCCCAGTCAGGGATATTCCTGGATTGGGGGCCAGGTCTCTGATTGGGGGTGTGCAACCCCCAACCTACGGTGGTTTCTTGCACATCAACGTTTCTTTCTTTCTCTTTCTCCATCCCTTCCCCTCCCTCTAAAACGAAATAAAATCTAAAAAGTAAAATAAAATGTGTTTTTCTGTGTGAGAAGAGTGACACATTCATATTGTCAAGGATCTCTTAATGCCTGCCTTCCTGGAAGCCAGCTGGACACTCATACCTGCTTCCTTGCTCATTCTCGTGGGATGCCACAAGTCACATAGCCTCTGGAAAAGTCCACCGTACCCTTGTGGAAAATTTTAGTGAAACAGACAATGACCATTTTACCATTATCAGGAAAATAAGTTTGACTCCCTCAGGGCCTTGGAAACCCCAAAACCACGCTTTGAGAACCACCGTCCTAAAGTGGCAAGCAAGTCTTCCGGGTTTCGTATACAGCTTCCATGGACTCTAAGCTTCTTTCTCTCAGGAGCAGGACGGTGTCCATTGATCTTCCCTCCCCCATCTCCACCCTTCCATCTCAGCTCCTCTCCGTCTGCCTGAATAATAAATGCTTTTCTTTCTTTTTTTCCCCCTTGCGGATCCAGTGGTGATTATTGCCTCAGTCCCAGCTAGTCTGAAATGACATTTCACCTTCTTCACCGAATGTCCATTTCCATACGCACTGAATTCTAGATTGGCAATTATTTTAAGATTTCTTTCTCTCTCTCTCTCTTTTTTTAAAGATTTTATTTATTTATTTTTAGAAAGAAGGGAAGAGAGGGAAAACGAGAGGAAGAGAAACATCGGTGTGTTTTTTGCCTCTCACAGCGCCCCCTACTGGGGATCTGGCCCACAACCCAGGGATGTGCCCTGACAGGGAATCAAACCAGCAACCCTTGGGTTCACAGGCAAGCGCTCAATCCACTGAGTCACACCAGCCAGGGCACAGTTGTTTCTAAAGCCGGTGTGTGTTGGGTCCAGTGTCTGGAGCCCCTGTGGAAAGTTTTATATTGGTTATTGAGTAGAATTACTAGGCACGGAATAGATGCATTAAAATATGCAGAGCAAACATGTTAATAGTCCAAAGAAATGGCAAGAAAACCACAGAGATGGAGGACTCAATTTCTCGAGTTTTAGCTGAGCAAGTAAAGACGGTCCCTTTTTCAGGTTGACCAACTCGTCCGCTCTGTCCTGGCCATTCCCGGTTTTAGCACTAAAATCAGTCCCGCGTCCCGGACAATCCCGAGGGTTTGTCACTGTTTTTCTACACCCACCCAAGCCCCTCCCCTGGCGCTCGGCCTCCAAGCCTTTGGCATCGGCGCGGCCGCTGGGGGCGCTGTTGTGCGCAGCCGCGACCTGGGAAGTGTTCCGGCTTTGGGCAGCCGCCGCTCCTTCCGTCTTCCCGGCAGGCCCTGCGCGGCGCCTGCGCATTCGGTGACCTTCCCGAATCGTTGGCTGTGCTAGTTGAAGCGACCTGAGCCGTTGGTCCTGCGACGAGGTGTGTGCCGGGATCGGGGCCCGGTGCTCGGCGCCGGCGGGCGGGACGGTGGGGGATAGGACGGCGGCCGGCGGAGGCCCGGGCCTGAGTGTCGCGGAGAGAGCGGGCGGCGAGCCGGAGCCTCCCCAGCCCTACGGAAGCCCCACCTCGACCCCCGCTGACCTTGGGGCCCAGCCCCTCCCCTCCCTGCGCAAGTTTTTCCGCCCGGGTCCCCGAAACTGGAGCAGCCGGCCCAGGGGTTCGGGTTAGTGGGCGGCAACCGCCCCCGTCCCCCTTTGATGGGGAGCCGCCGAGCCGAGGTCACGCCGCGGCCAGTGATGAGCCAGAGTCCACGCAAGAACTCTTCCCCGCGTCCAGCACCTTCCCCCCGAGGCTCTAATGTTCCCGCAACACACTTGTCCCCACGTGGAACTGTGTGTATGCCGTGGGGGAGGGGAAACGGGACCGAAACGGGGTCGAACTTGGCCTGTGAGCCCCGGCCTGGGGCGCAAGGGTCAGATGTTCCCTCCAGTGAGGTCAGAGAGTGGTTTGCGGTTAAGATGCCAAAACCTTTGCAGACTGAAACAGGCACGGTGGACACCCGATTGACCTTTGAGTGGAATGGGCCTGTGGCGCTGTAAAACCCGCCAACAGAACCGGGCAATGTGGATGGCCAGAGGGGACTCAGACGGGAAAAGCAGGGCCTCACTTTATTAGACGTTGAGAACGTGTCACTTGTCCAGCCCAGTAGGGCAACTTTAGTTAAAAAGAAAGTCCCGGGGAAAGGTAAATGTTTGCAGTATAGGGAGAGCAGTCAGGATAATCGTAGGTGAGCGAACGATGCCAGGGCCCCTGGTCCGGAGCAAAACGTCAGGACAGTGGGCGTGTCTTTGGTCCCTTCTTACCCACCTCTGCACCCTCCGGATCTGCACCGGGCCTCGCACGGAGGGCCCCCACCCCTGCACCCCAGCCTCTCTGAGAGCCGCTCCTCTGCGCCCTCCTGTTGTAACCAGATGTGTTTCTGTCAGCTCTGTAAAGAGTGGCTCTGATCTTTACTGAGTTCTTACCCCACACCAGGCACCAGGCTGGGTTTGATATCTCCTCGAGTTCCACCAGGTGCCTGGGGGGCCAGGAGGAGGCAGCCCTGTTTCACAGAAAGGAAAACTTCTGAAATGACAGCTTCAGGAACTTGCCCAAGGTCAAGCGCAGAGCAGGCAGACCTGCTTCCCGCACAGCCCAGGATTCCAGGCTTCTGGCCCCTTGGTCCCCTGGAGCACCTCCATCCCCACTCACTGCTGGGTGCAGCAGGAGAGGCCTGCACTCTGAGCCTCTGAGCTCTGCCCTTCCCAGGCTTCCAGATGCAGCCTCGGTCCTGTTAGGATCCCTGCAGGCTCCTTCTTAAGCAGGATGGTTGGTCTCTTGGAGCCTCATGCTGGCGGAGCATCTGGGTTCCATCTGAGGACAGGGACTATGAGGGCTTCTGGGAGGAGAACAGAGCCACCTCCTGCAAGGGTCAAGCTCCAGGCTCTTCTGGGAAGAGCTGGACGCCAGGCCTGAGGGCTGATTCTCGAGCAGTGCGGGTGATGGCAGACAACCTGCTCCAAGTTCTCACTTGCAGGGGTGGGAGCAGTGCAGGAGGCACAGGGTAGGAAGTGCCTCGTGAGTGCCGGCAAACTTGCGTGGCATTCTTAGAGCAAGAGCTGGGGTCTTGACTGTGGCCTCCGAGGCTCTCGGTGGCCTGGCCCGCCTCCCCTTCCCCGGTGCGGCTGTGGTATTCTGTGTCACAAGCACAGGACAGAGGACACCAGACACTGAAGACCTGGCACGAAGGAACCCATCTTCCTAACAGCCCTTTGAGGGGGGCACTGTCTGGGGCCCTGTTACAGGTGCGGAACCCGAGGCAGCTTACCTTAGCTGGGCGTGGCAGAGCTGGGGTCTGGGCAGCCCCCACCCTCCACATACACTCTGACCTGGGGGTCTCGGTGTGCGGGCCACCACCTAGTGCAGGCTCAGGCCACCGCTGCTGAACGAATGAGCAGCGAGGGCAGAGGACAGGGCCCGGGCCTCCGTGGTCAGTCGGCGGGGGGCAGAGCTCACGAAGGGTTGAGGCTGCCTCACCAGGGAAGCACAGGGGCATTTTCATGCAAAATGGGGAGGCCAGGGCCAGGGATTCCTGGCAGCGGTGGGGGGGGGGGGCTGCAGAGCTCACGGAGATGAAGGGGGTGTGCGCCACTTAGAGCCTGCGGTCAATCGGGAGCCTGAAGAAGGCATTGCTTTGAGACCTGCACGTAAAGGTGAACCGTGGGTGCGGAAGTTGACAGCTTTTACTGGTCAAATTCAGTAATTGGTGAACATTTTTTATTCACGGAGTGAGTTGTGTGGTAATTGCGGCTCTTAGGGTGTGGCCTTGCCATCTGCAGCTGCGCCATATTAGGCGGCGGACTTGTAGACGGGGCTGCACGTGCAGCGTGGCGACTGTGGTTAACAACCTGTGCTGTGCTGTGTAGCCAAGAGACGGGCTGTGGGGTGGTGGGCGTGTCAGCTGGCCGCATGGGGGGATCCTTTCACGGTGTGCCCCGCACGAAGGCCCCACCATGATGCACACTCTCAATACGTCAGACTTTACACGTGGTTAAGCCTCGGTAGGGCTGAAGTTCAAAGCAGCACCAAGGGGCAGCTGACCACCGCGCCGAGCCTGCGCCTCAGGCCCACAGGGAACCCCCACGCCCCGGCCACGCTCTTTTCCGGCTTTAAATGCCTCGCCGACGGTCCGTAGCAGAGTGGTGCGGACACCGGAGGTCTCAGCCTAGAAGCTGTGAAAGTGATCTGGGGCACACCATCAGCGGAAGGCAGCCCTCGGGGGGACATGCAATGGCACTGCAGGGGGGCGCAGGCTTGAGAAGCGAGAGTTGGCTGAGTACTGCGGGGGCCAAGGTCGGGGCGTCGAGGGCAGGGTGGTGCTCCCAGAGCCTCGAGCAGGGGTCCCGCATGGGTGCAGGTGTCGGGGACACATCCGGTGTCGGCGGGTCCCTGCTGTGCGGTTGGGGGCGATCAGGTGAACTTCATGAAGAGAGGGAAGCCCCTGCCAGTTCCGTGTAAAGCCGTGGTCATGTTAGTATTTATCCCTGTGTTCCTTTGCAGATGTTTCAGAGCCTCATGAAAAATGTCTGGGTCCCCATGAAGCCCTACTACACCCAGGTTTACCAGGAGATCTGGGTGGGAATGGGGCTGATGAGCTTCATCATTTACAAAATCAGGAGCGCTGGTGAGTGTCCATGCTGGGTTCGCTGGCGGTCAGGAAGAGAGCGCCTTTCAGAAGGAGCGCAGTGCGCCCCGGGAAGGACGGCGGTTCCGAGCTGGGCCTGGCTGTTGGCAGGCCGGCGGCCCTCGCTAAGACTGGGGGGCGCACGCCAGCCCCGAGACGTGGGGGGCCGCTGGGGAGATCTGAGGAGGGCTGGGGCATCGGGGGGTTGTTGCTTTCCTTAGGTGCGATGGCGGTTACGTCGGATGCGTAGCGGCTTTGCTTGGTTTTAAGACGTGCAAACTGGACTCTCGGGGGTGGGGTCATGTGTGGGACACACGGACGCTCCCAGGGTGTCCAGCGGTTCGCTGCTCCTCTCCCGCTGCGCTGAACGTCTGAACTAGTCCCATTGAAAGTTGTGGCAGGGCAGCCATTCGGTTCCCAGGGGAGCAGAGACGGGGCCCAATCCTGTGTGAATAAGCAACTGGTCAAAAAGAGGAGAGAAAGGGGAACACTTTGAATCGCACCACTGGAGTCTGGGGTGTGGTGGGGGTAGAGGGCCTTGCAGATGTGGGGAAACTGGCCGCTCCGGGAACGTCTGTGGTAGAAATTCTCCTTCTTGGCCATGAGACGTAGGAAGCCCTGTTTTCTGAACGCGTCCTGTAGCCTCCTGGGCACAGGCTGGGAGCTTCCCTGCCGGGAGCGGCTTCCCACAGCGAGTTGTCCAAGGGCTTTTTGTAAAGCACTGGTGTGACCAATTTTCCTTTCTTTGTGTTTTAGATAAAAGAAGTAAAGCCTTGAAAGGTAAGGTTTCTGCTTTTTAAGTGGGCGGGGAGGGAAAACACCATCGCACTGATCCAGGCCGGGCGTGTCTGCGCCCTGAGTTGACGCTCACGCTCACTCGTTGTTGTGCAGCAAATGCACTGGGCTGGCCAAAAGGCCCGTGACGTCCTTCCACATGATGGCTCCAGTGGCACTTAGCTGCCTTCAGCTTCACTCAGAACAACTTTGTTAGGCTGCATTGCGACAGCTGTCATACGAGTGTGCATTTAAAAAAAAAAATTTGTCCTGCCCGGCGTGGCTCAGTGGACTGAGCACTGGCCTGCAAACCAAAGGGTTGCCGGTTCGATTCCCAGTCCAGGCACGTGCCTGGTTGCAGGCTGGGTCTCCAGTGGGGCATGCAAGAGGCAACCAATTGATCAATGTTTCTCTCACTCTTTCTCCTTCTCTTCCCTTCTCTCTAAAAACAAACAAACAAAAAAAAAAAACCTTAATCAAGATTGGTGAATTTTTTATAGCCATTTTAATATTAAAGATGGAAGAAGATACACAACATTTTCAACACATTATGCCTTATTATTTGAAGAAAGGTAAAAACACAACTGAAACACAAACATTTTTTCAGCGTAGGGAGAAGGTGCTGTGACTGATCAAATGTGTCAAAAGCGGTTTGCGAAGTTTCTTGGTGCTGTTGACATTTTGGCCAAGTAATTCCTCGCCGTGGTGTCTTATGCATTGAGAGGTGTTTAGCTGCGCCCTGGCCTCTCCCCACTAGATGCCAATAGCAGGCGAGAGCTGACACACTCAAAACACCCGAATCGATAAAGTTATTGGTGAAATGGAAAACGTGCCTCTTACTTGATGGGAAAAACGAAAGGCCTTTTGGCCAGCCCAGCAGAAGGCGCGATAGGGGTGTTCCGAGCACGGAGTTCTGCTGCCTGTGGCCTGAATGGGCCGAGCGGGAGCCCGGCTTGCAGGCGTGCTGCAGACGGGGCCAGCCGGGCGGCGGGGCTACGGTGGGGCGGTGCTGAGGTGCGCCCGCGGCCCTTCTCCCTGCTCCCCAAGTGACGGGGAAACCAGCCATCTGAGTCCGGCCCACCCAGAGCTGCTCCTCACCTGTGGGAGGCAGCATTTCCCGGCCACCACCCCTCCACCCCCACCCCCGCCGGGTGCTCGCCTGCAGGTGAGCTGCACACCCAGGCACCGACCCCACAGACCCTTCAGCTGCCAGGACCCGGCTGGAGGCAGCTCTCTGAACTGCCTCAGACCAGGGAACGCTGCTTCCCCTCTGTGCCCTGCTGGTGCGCACGGCGACCCGGCTCTGCTCGTCCGTCCTAAGCCGGGTCTGTGTTTCTCTTCTTTCCAAAGGTTCGAGTCCCGCACCTGCTCACGGTCACCACTAAGCAGCTGGACCCGAGTGTGCAGCGGGCGGAGTGTCGCCGGGCTCTGCGTCAGAGCTGTTAGACGGGGACTCAGCACGCTGGGTTGTAGACGCGCGGCTTCCTTGCTGGCTGAATAAATGCCCCTGTGAGACACTCCAGTCTGCTTGGTGTTCCTCCTCCATCCCCATGTGCCCGTCGACCCCGAGGCGCCCTTGTGCACAGCAGGCCGGGTCGGACTCGCGTCGGCTCACCTGTTGGATGCTCAGTGTCGATGAACATTTTTCCACAGGGTTCTCCTACTTGCCGTGGAGACAATGGCGTGCACTAACTCGGGTCGTTGTGAAAACAGGCTGGGGGCGTGGACAAGCACGGTGCTTCAGCTGATGTGCTTCTAAGCTGGGTCCCTCCGACCCCGCGGTGGGGGCCACGGTGGTGGACGCTCCAGGGGATTTCCTCAGGAAGTCCAGAGTCGACTGATAGTCCTTCGGTTTGGCTAATACCAAGTGACACGGGTGCTACCTCATCTCCAGCCACAGCGATGACCAGACCCCTAGGCGTGCGAGTTAAAAGCTGTAAGCTGGCCAGCAAGTGAGGTCAGTTTGAGACCTGGTTCTTTGCCGGTCACTGGGGGTCTGGCTGCATCTCTTCCTGGCTTCTCTGTGTCTCCAGTGTGCCGCGTCAGGCCAGCCCGTGGCCGGTGTCTGCCTGATGACTGCCACTTCCTGGGGGTGTCTGGGCCTCTGATTCGTTTGTGGAGCGGGATCAGGTGTGGGATCAGAATCTGCTCGCTGGGCCATCAGGTCTCAAACCTGCACTTGTGTCGGCGTCACCTGGGGGCCGGTGACATGCTGGCCGGGCTGGCCCTGCCCGCTCCTGGTCTGGGCAGCGCCCGAGACACCATCCTTCTCGGGGACGCCACCTGCGAAACCACTGGCCCGTACAGAGAGGAGCGTCCACCAGGGCCCTCAGGGGCACCCCACAGCTCCCTGGGGTGCCCCCGACGTCAGAGCTGGGTGTCACGGCAAGGTAGTTCTCAGAACCAAACAGGGTGGACCTACGGGCCCAGGTACAGAGGAGGAAACGGAAGCTGAGGGGCAGTGGCATTCCAAAGGTCACCTGGCCAGGCCTGGGGCTCCAGGACACCTGGTCGGTTCTAGGTAGGAAGAAGTGCAGGCAGGCAAGGTCACAGATAGGTCAGCGTTCAGGAGATCTTTCAGCGCCGTGGAAGAAAAAGTGTCTTACTGTCTGTCTGCCGTGTTATTTCGTTCTGTGGTTCTGTTTGAGCCACAGCGGCGTTGCTGCGCGCACTGTGCTCAGAAAGAGAAGGCGGGCTCCGGTGCTCATTGGTGGTCCCCGTCGCCCCGCGGTGTTCGTGGAGACCTTGGGAGATGAGAGTTGCTTCTGGCTGGGAGTTAAGCTGAGCATTCGTGTCCTCAGGTCCTCACTCGCCCGGCAGCGGAGGGCCCAGCCCTGCTCAGCTGCCCCGCCCGGCGGCCGGGGAGAGTGGTGTGTGCATTGCTGAGGAGCTGCGGTGGTCGGGCCCTCCCGGTATGTGGGAGTGTGACTGCAGTGACATCTGTGAAACAAAGAACCATTTGCACACGGCACCGAGGAACGTTTTCTTCCCACGGGAGAAGTGTGTGCCGACTTAAAAATGTGTGTACAGGGAATTGCAGGGACGGTCAACAAGTTTCTCAAATCGGAAGAAGGTGAAGATGTTCGCAGAGAGGTTTACGTGTGACTTCAGTCCTGCTTCGCCTCCTGTGGAACCGGAGGAGAGTTGTGGGCCCCCTCGTTCCCGAATTCGGAGCCAGGGTGGTTTTGGCCAGCCTTCCCGCGGAGGCCGAGATCCCTGGTCTGAACTGCTTCTCACTGTGTCCTGGAGAGACCTGACCTCAGACGTAGTAAAACCTATCACTTCAAAGGACGTAGCCTGGAACCTCTGCGACACAGCACAGGTTTCGAGCTGCGCACACCACGCAGGGAGGCGGGTAGGAGGAAAGGTCCTTCTCCGGAGACCGCTGGGTGGCAAAGCCAGGGCCGCACAGCCGGCAGTCCTGGGGAGACATCCGGGCCGTGCGGTGGGAACAGGCCTGCGGCCTCACGGTGATTGGCCGCCAGCTTCCCTCACAGCCGGACCCTGCCGAGTCCCCTTGACCTTGTCTCCTGGTTCTTCTTGCTGGATTTGGGCTGGGCTAGTCCCGCGTCCTCCTGGAAACCAGCTTCGTGAGGCGTAGCTGAGACTGATCAGCGTTACGTAGCTGCAGGCGTCTAACCCGAAGCTGTGCTCCGGGAGGCAGCTGTTGCTGGGGCTGGAAGTCGACCGAAGGGCCCTGAGTGAACGACCAGCTACTGAAATAAGTGTCTGGGCGACCAAGGACATCACCTGAGAAGCTGCGAGCCACACGTCCGCCCTCCAGCCGGTCCTCCCAGCCGGCCTAATAAACCACGGCTGGGAGCAGTCCTCCTGGGGGCCGGCGGCTCTTTGTGGGCGAGCCCGCCCTTGTCCTGTGGATGTGGCGAACGAGAAGACCCTCCTCTCATCCTGAAAGGCGAGGGCCCCTAAGCTGCGAGCGTGAAGGCTGATTGCGAACAGCGTCCGCCACCCCCTGCGTTCCGCCGAAGCAGGGGGGGGCCCGTCCCTTCGCACAGACTGCTGCTGTTCTCCACGTAAACGAAAGGTCTGCCTTTCACATTCAACCAGTGGGCGCCAAAATCCAGACGCAGTCAGAAGTTGGTACTCAGTAAAATGATCAATAAATCTTGCCTTTAAAGGACCTGCACCTGCTGACAGTCATTGCGCAGTCCTGGGCCCCAGCCTCCCGCGTGTCAGCTGTGCACGCGGGCGGGAGCCTGCAGGGCCGCGTGCAGGCGGCCGAACCGGGGGTGGGGCGGGGAAGCCCATGAGACTGATGGAGGCTGGCAGCAGCCGGCTCACAAAGGGGCGGGAGGCTCGGATGAGGAGGCGAGTGGTGGTTGGAGAGGGGCAGCTCTGGACGGGGACACGACCAGGTCTCAGCCCGTGATCCTAAAAGGGAAGGAGCGCCACAGGAGCAGAGGTGCCAGTCACGGGGATCCGGGGCCTTTCAACCTTGGGGGCTGGGCCGGCCATCCACACGGCCGCTCAGCCAAGATGGGAGCCGGAGTGGAGCACAAGGCAGGATGCTGGGTGCCACGTTCTCAGTGATGTCGGGCATGGTTTGGAGGCCATTCGGTGGCAGTGACAGGGAGGGTTAGGACCAAGGGAAGTGGCCCTGGAAGGGGACGGAAGGGCTAGTGTGCCAGCCCCAGGAGCACGCCCCTTTAGTACTTGTGGATTTGTTGGGTTGTAATCTTGTAGGTAAAAAAAAAAAAATTGTTCTAATAAAAATGCTATGGTCCCAGCCTGGTAGCTTGGTTGGAGCATCTTCCCAATACCCCAAGGCTGCGGGTTCGATCCCCAGTCAGGGCACATACAAGCATCAACCAATGAGTGCATGAATAATCCATGCTTCTCTCGCTCTGTCTCCCCCTCTCTAAATTAAATAAAGAAAGATGCCTCTTGCCCACCGTGGACCAGCTGCCTGGACCAGGCGGCGTGAGGGGCACTTAGTGGGGGCTGTCTGGTGGCTGCCGGCAGTGATCAGTAGGTAGTGACAGGGCAGCTGAAGGACGTCAGAGATGGGCCCACCCACCCCCGGAAAGTTGGCCAGGATCATCCACTCCTTGAAAAGCTGGGAACGAGCAGGACGTATCCTGGGTGGCCTGTAGGTGGCGCCAGTGTGACGGCTTGAACGTGGTGACTGCCTGGAACTGTTGGGAGCTGGGGAGAGGGGACCCCATTCAAAGGAGCACCTAGGGGGGGTGCCGCAGCAGCCAAGAGAGACCCTCAACCTCACCTGCAGGCAGGAAGTCGAGCAGGCTTGTCCTAAAACTGCACACTCCTCCCATCCCGGCCTCGAGTTCCCCTGAGGGAAGAGAGCAGGGCCCAGCCCTCGGAGGGTGTGACTTTGAACCCTGTGCTTTAACTCAGCTCACGGGAGCCTTCCTGTCACCGTGTCGCAGGGTCGCCTGTGCCCCAGTTGGAGACCCTGGAGGGTGTGGCTCCTGCCACCCCCAGCCAGCGGGTCCCAGACACCCTGTGCCAGGCCCGCTTGCTCACACCCACTGGACCTGCCCCCACCCTGTGAGCCCCTGCTGACACCCATTTCACAGATAAGTGGGGCCCGGACAGGAGGACTAGCTGGGGACCGAACAAACTCGGTGATGAAGAGCCAGCGTTCGAAATCCCGTCGTCTGCTTTGGGGCGGGGCCCGCTCGGTAGGAACGGGCTGCGCAGGCGGTGGGCGCAGCCCCTCCCCTCCAGACCAGAGCCTGAGGACGGGCTGCGAGCGTGTCCCCACAGCGCGGGCAGCACACGCAGAGGTGCCGGTGCCCATCTCCCCCATCACTTCCCCAGCTGGCCACCACACCTGCCTTGCCAGCACCTCCTCAGGTGAGTTGACACCCACAGCCCGTGGCTCAGGCACATCACGGTGGGCCTAGCAGGGTGCCGGAGTATCCAAGGGACCGGCGGGAGGCCCGCTGCCACCCCGCAAAGGGCCAACTGTGGGGATGGCCTCACCGCAGGCAGGCAGGCAGGCAGGCAGGCACCGCAACTGAAGGGCAGGCTGTCCCTCCTTTGAAAGGGGCAGACAGGAGCCTGGTTCTGTATCTTGTCTCCGGCCTGAAACCAAGCGGCTCTTCCAGTGAAACCAGCCCCATCACCCCCTGGGCACCCACCCAGGGGCCTGAGCAGCAGCAGAGTCCACCCTGTGTGTGGAGGTGCCACTGGCTACCAAGCGTCTGCCCGCCATCAGAGGCAAGGTCCCCCAGGCCCTGCTGAGTCCCCTGCCCCTGCCAAGACCCCCTTTCCACAGGACAGCTGTGCCCCACCTGCAGAAGAAGACAGGGGCTCAGCTCACAGCACAGACCCCTTCCGGAGCCCAAGCACTGTCCAGGGTAGTCAGTCCCAAGCACGGTTCCATCTGAGGGCAAAGCTTTGCTCGCCTAACCCCGGCTGAGCCAGACGCGGTGCCCAGAGTGGGGTCTGGGGCTGCAGCAGCTGCTCGGGGCAGGGCCCAGGGCCTGTGCCTTCAGGAGATTCTGATCACACCCAGGTGCAGGACCCACCAGCCTGGAAGAGCCTGCCTTTCAAGGAAGCCTGGAGCAAGCCTTCTGCAAAAGGGTCAGCCTCCCGCAGTTCCACCAAGTCAGCAGGCACAGCAGGTGCCCCTCACACGCAGCTGCACTCCTTCCAAGAGAAACGCCTCCAGGCTTCCCGAGGAAACTGCTTGGGAACTTGCCCCCTGCCCCAGGCCCCTGATTAGGGCTGGGGGCACTAGCAGAGCCCCATCCCCACCAGCGCCCAAGGTGACAGCAGGGAGGCCTGGGCTCCAGGTGAGCTCCTGCCTAGCCGCCCAGGGGTCCAGCCAGCAGGGTGGGCTTGCCCACTGTTGTCCAGCCTGAGTTGGGCATCCCGCTGGGGGCCTCAGGGTCCCCCGCCTTTCTGCCTGGTGCTATGCCCTCTCCAGGCAGGTTCCGTTCCAATCCACAGTTGTGGTCAAAGGTATGTATCCACAAAGATGTAGCTAATGTCAGCTCTGACCAGCTGCGCCTATCCCAGCTGGGCTGTCCCCACTGTCACCAGGCCCCTCGCACTGGAGGGTGGCACCCTCTAGGAGCCAGGCTTCCCCTCACTGCTGCCCACCTGTTGACCCACCAGCAGCCAGGCCCCAGCGTCCGAGCCTGTGAGCCAGGGCGCGCTGACCCCTGTTTACCAGGCGTATGTTCGACCCACGTGAAACTCATGACACAGAGCCTCCATTGTCTCTTGCAAGTGTCCTCCCCGACTCCACCGTGGCCCCTCCTGTCCCCTGGCTCTGCCTGTGCGCTGCAGCAGGCTGGAGGGAGGTGCACCCCAGTTCCACGGACGTCCATCCTGAGGTGTTCCCACTCGGCTCCTCCACTCTGTCCGCCTGGGCAGGACTGATGGTCCTTCCAGAACCCGGAGCTGGGTCTAAGAGATGGAGGCTCTCTGAGTCCCTCTGGGGCCTCTGGCCTCCCCCTGCCAGCATTTTTTCCTGGTGCCTGTCCCCCTTCCCCTGCCCCTACCCAGTCTGTCCCCCCTCCTGTCATGACGCCCTGTGGGACCCCTGTGTCTCCCATGGGACGTTTAGCCATACTACCCGCCTGCCGCGGCCACCTCTCCTCCTCTGTTCCGGTCCAAGTTCCAAGGGGACATAGATCAGCCCAGCTGGCCATTTGCAGCCAGCTGTAGGTCAAGGCCAGCCTGTACACGAGCTGCCAGCCAGCCAGGTGTCCACCACCCTTGACCCGTCGGAGGTACCAGAGGGGACTGTGGAGCCGGTTTTCCTTCACGAGGGCTCTGACCATATCCTGCCTTCACCCAAGTCGCACCTGGGTTTTAAATTTCTATTTGTAAAGCCCCAAGTTTTCGTGAAGTTTTATTTAACCTTAAAGGTGGGCACACCTGGGTCTGTCGGCCCAACGACCCTGTCCTAGAAGGGTAGGTCTCGCGGCGGTTGCTGTGCCTGTGAGCTGGCGCTGGACCCTGGGCCCCTTCCCCAGCGGGAGCCCGGCCCGCGCGCGCTCGCACCGGCGAACCGAACACACAGGTTCTCGCCGCCGCCGAGGAAACAGCCGTGAGCCTCCAACGTCGCTCTGCACAGAGGGGCTGGGGAGGGGACCCGAGGGTGCTGGTGACAGAATCGCCAGCTTCTCCTTGACGGACACGACACGGGAGGTTGATGCACACCTGGCGGCGGGGGCGCCTTTATTCCGGGAAATGAGCTCAGGGGAGCTCGGCGGCCGGATCAAGTCGCCTGTTAAAGGGTAACTTACACCCCGCATTACACTCGCTCCGGGAGTAAATACCCGGGGGAAGCGCCTGTTTTAACCAGCGGACAAAGCGCCCTTTGTGGCGGACTCCGCCCGCCCCAGCCTCTCCCTCGCCAGGCCCGGCCGGGCGCAGTCCCCAGGGCCCTGCAGCCGGGAGGGGCGTGGGGGCGACTCCGCGCTCCCAGGAGCAGGAGGCCGCCAGCCGGCGCTGGGCCAGTGTAGCAGCCTCCCCGCTGGCGCTGTCGGCGCCCAGGGCCTCCTGCAGGGGGCGCCACAGGCCCGCCAGCTCGCCGCGTGCTGGGTCCCCCATCAACCGCCCCGCCCGCACCCCGAAACACCGCCGGACGCCAACACCTTTTCCAGGTCCCAGCTGGGTGGCTGAGTTGAATTCCGGGGCGAGAGAGTCTGGCTCTTGCACTTCCACAAACAAACAAAAAACTTCCTCAGGCTGATTCAAAACGGCCCGCGAAGGAGGAACTTGGTTGGCCCCGCTGATCCCTGGAACCAGGACGCGGGAGGGCGGAGGTCCCATGTAAGCCCGGTTGACCTCCGGGAAGAGGCCGACCTCGGAAACAGGAGCGTGTTTGACGTCATGCGCGTTCAGATGCTCCCCACCCTCGAGACTGTGCCCCGCAGCCAGGATGAGAACCCCAACATTGAGCCGGGGTTCTGGCCTGCTGCAGGCTCAGAAAGCAGAGGCGCCCCTGCTCCCCAGGGCCACAGCTGCACCCGGCAGTGCCCGTGGCTTCCGTCTGATCCAGGGGACACGGCACAGGTCACAAAGCCTGCCCAGGCCGGCAGAGCAGGAGCGCCGGGGCGCACCGAGCCTGCAGACCAAGCCCACGGCCCTGTGGGGTCTGGCGCTCCTCCCTGGGACTCTTTGTGGCAGAAGCGGGGAGCAGAACCTGCTGGCAGTGGCGCCCTTTAGCTGCAGGGCACGCGTGGCCTTGTGAATAAGCCAGTGGCCTCCAAGGAGGGGGGCACACAGCGACCAGGTGGGGTGCAGCCCGGGGGAACCTGAGCCAAGGACGATGTGAAGGCGCCGGCAGGAGGAACACACACCCAGGCCACACCCTCCCCACCCTCACCTCCAGCCCCACCTGAGGCCTGCCCTGGCTTCTCAGCCAAGGCCTGGGAGGTGTGTCAACTGAGGCCCATCTGGGAAGAACAGAGCAAGGCCCATGAACCGGCAGGTGCCCTGAGCTTCTGGTGGCTTGGTGACTTCCCAACAGCCCGTGGGCGGGCCGGCGGTGAGTCAGGAGGAAACCGTGAGGAGGCTGAAGGCGGCTTCCTTCGTGCTTCCTCCTCCTGAGGAAACCGGCCTAATTAGGGCCTTCTGGGACGCACAGCCGGTCACACACCCCGAACTGGCCCAGGTGGGCTGGCCTTCCCCGCAAGCGCCTCACTGTGACCCAAGCCCAAAGGGACGGTGCCCAGCAGAGGCCACCCAGAGCTGGAGTCACGGTGAGAACTGCTGCTCTCTCTGGGGGAGCAACCCAAGGGGGCTCGGACCCTATCGTGGAAGGCAGGTCCTGCTCAGTCGGGTCATTTCCCAGCCCGGGCCACCCAGGCCACCAAGGACGCGCGGAGTCGGGGCCTGGAGGAAGGACAGTGTGCAGCTGGACAGTGCCTGTGTGATACCTGAGCGTCTAGCTGGAGCACTCGGCAAATGCCCGAATTCCAGCCGAATCACCGAGGCCCCAGGGGCCCCAGTCTCCTCCCTCCGGCATCTGAACCATGGCCCTGGTCCCCCTTCTCCTGCCACACCATCACCTTCCATCTCTGCCAGACCCTGACCCTCCCTCCAGCCAGAACCCTGGTGGAGCTGCGTGACCTCTCTGAGCCTCAACGTCCTCATCTATAAAATGAGCCTACTGGCCACCTCCACACAGGTCATTAGGGGGAGTCTCTACATCCTGACAGGGGTCAAGGGGCAAGATCCCCAAGATTTAGTTTGCTTAAGGGGAACAGCGACTTACGGTCCACACCTACAGCTCGACCCCTTTTGGGTTTGAAGACACACATGCAGAGGCAAAGCTCAGACCATACGGTGACACGGCACATGCCAGTGCGTGAGCAACACATGGGGCGTCCAGCAAAAGCCCCTCGAAACAGAGCAGCGAGCACACGGTGGGGGGGGGGTGGCGGGGGGCGGGGCAAAAGGGGGCTGATCCAGGTAGGCTCGGAGTTTATGGGTAATGCTTCGATGTTTGTGAGGCCGCATTCAAGAACTACTGTAGTACGCGAATCAATAAAATGTTCTTTCTTTTTTCTTTTTTAAAGGTTTTATTTATTTATCTTTGGAGAGAGGGGAAGGGAGGGAGAAAAAGAAGGAGAGAAACATCAGTGTGTGGTTGCCTCTCACACCCCCCGCAACTGGGGACCTGGCCTGCAACCCAGGCATGTGCCCTGGCTGGGCATTGAACTTGCAATCCTTCAGCTCACGGGCCAGTGCTCAGTCCACTGAGTCACCCCAGCCAGGACCAAATAAATACAATTTTAAATTACACCCTTCTTGCAAGGGTGTGGGAGAGTTACACCCTAAAAGCCTAATGCAGCCTCACCCTCCTGCCCCTGCTCCTCTCAATCTGTCAGCCCCCTCCATTCAACGAACACTCTCCCATCCAGGTCATTTATTCACTCAACAAGCATGCACTGCCGCCGCCTCCATGACGGCCTCAGGCTGGACTGTGGGTCAGAGGCGGGTGGACACTGCAGCAGGCTGGACCAGAAGGGGGACGTCACGCCCAGCCTTGCTTCAACAAGCATCTCCTAAGTATTTGAAGCTGCTGGAAAATCCAGCACTAGTGTTTTTCAGGCTGAACATCTGTGGATGTTTTCTTAATTAATTAACCAAACAGAAAAACACACAGTGAGCCTGGTTCCCAGAACTGCGAAGTAGCAGAAACCAGGTATCTCAGACTCAAGCACCTGCAACGCCCCTGCTAGGAACTTCGAACTTGAGACCCCCGAAGTGGCTCCCCCAGCACCCACCAGTGTTCTGCACTGCTCCCCCTTCTCAGCATCCAGACACAAGCCCGGGCTCCCAGTTCCCCCCAGGGGCTCTGAGGGTCCCCCAGCTCGGGCTGCCTTGGCCTGAACACCAGGGCCTGAGAGAGATGTGTGCCAGGCCTGGTAGAATGCTGTCCCCTTGAGGGCACCAGGAAAAAACAAGTGCCAAGGTCAGCCTTCCGGGAGGTCACACCTGCTGACTGCTGACCGCTGGGCTCTGGGAGCCCCTGCTCCCTGGTGGACAGCAGCTTCCTGTCCATAGGGTCAAGGCATGGAGAGCCAGGTGAGGGCCAGGAGCTGGGCATGGCGCTGTGAGGGGCAGGAGAGGAAGCTGCCCGGGCAGGCAGGAGTGGGTGGGCATGGGGCAGGCGGTCGGTGCCAGACTGGGGAAGTCCCCTGGCACACAGTGGGGCTCCGGTGTCCTGGCCGAGGCTTGACCAGGAAAAGAAGGAGCAGGAACTCTGCCGAGGTAGGAAGAGCCCAGCATCCACAGGCCGACCCGCTCTGGGCCAGACACTCCTGGAATCAATGGTGACTTTCTGGACATTCGGCCGCTGAGACTCCTTCTGACAGGCCTGGGGCAGACGTGGCTTTCGGGCCGGTGAGGGGGCCTCTGTCACCCCCTGCAAGGCGCTGCTGTGGGCTGGGCTCTGGGCCGGGCACCAAGCTCCAAGCTTCCGCAGGACGAAGGCCGGGAAGGGGGGCCCCCACGCGCAGGCCGAGGTCTCTCCGGAAGCTGCAGGTTCCAAACCGGCGCCACCTGCTTGTGATCACGGCCAGCGGGCAGCCTCCGTTCACCCTCACGACAAACAGCTCGTCGTGTCGTGAGGCAGGACGGTCTTCGAACCCGCTTCCTGGACGAGGAGCTGAGGCTCTGGGTGGTCAAGGCAGCTGTCCGAGGGCCCACGGCCAGTGCAGAGCGCAGGTTCGGACCCAGGCGGCATGAGGCCAGAACCCTCGCTCAGCACCCGGCTGTGCCGCTCACCCCAGGGCACTGCTAGGAGGCGGCGTGGGCGGGCTGCCAGCCCGCCGCCACCTCTGACCCCACAGCCACGGGCCGCCTGCCTGGCCCCGCCGCCTGCAGGGCTCCTGTTGCCCGAGCACAGCAGGTTCGCATCAGGTTCAGCCGCTTAGTAATGTGTGACTTGGAACACGTGAACTTTGCCCCAGGCCTCAGTTTACTTGTCTGTGAAATGGGGTTGTAACGTCATCAGCCGCTGATGGTGAGATTGCCTGGGCATGAACTTGAGTGACCTGTGTTCCTCATGGGGGTGGGGGAGGAGCTCAGCCCAAATCAGGGCCACAGAACCAGTCACAGCGCGGAGTCCCTCTGAGGGGAATCTTGTGCCCTTGCCCACCTGCTCTCTGCCCCCCACACCGGCCCCTGCCTCACCAGCAGGGTGCAGAAAATACCCGTATTTTTGGTCAGATTTAGGATGGAGAGGCCTGGATGCAGACTCCATCTGCCAGCCAGCAGCCCTGCCCCCGCCCCCTCACCCGGGGATATGTCCACAGGGGTGTTGACTAAGTCCTTTTTGTCGCCTGCTGCTGATGCTGATGAATTGCGATGGGGCGCATCACCTCCCCTCCAGGAACCCAGCTCACGGCGCCGCCCGCTTGGTGCTCAGAGTTGCCATCCTGAGCACGTACCGCTTGGTCATCAGAACGCAGCAGCAGCCCAGAGCGCTGGTTACGGAAGTTGTGGGGGCAGAAAGCGCCGCACGGGGAAGGGAGCAGCCGAAGAACCTACGTACATGACCCGTGGACGTGAACAATGGTGTGGGGATGGCCTGAGGGAGCAGGGCGGGTCTGGGTGGAGGGGGACACAGGGGGGGAAATTGGGACAACTGCAACAGCAGAATCAATAAAATAAAATGCAGATTAGAAAAAAGAAAACAGCAGAGTGAGAAGTTGGGGAGGGACTTCGGAGCTCCAGCCGGTCAGTGTCCAGACGCCCTGCGCTGGCCTCCTGCCTGCCCAGCAACAGGCACCGGTGCCACCCAGCAGGTGGCCGGGCCCGGAGGAGCCACTGAGCTGCAGGGGGGCTGGGCCTCCACCTGCCACCCCCTAGCTGGCGGCCACACCAGTGCCCTCAACATCCTGAGCGACTCGGCTCTTCTGCCCTGCGGCCGAGCCCCAGGCTGTGAGGAGGACGCTGCTTCCTGCCCGGATGGACAGGCCTGCTTCCGGCGTTCCCTGCTGGGGGTGGGGAGGGGGACGCGGAGCCACACTCCTGCCCTGGTCCCAGTCTGAAGGCCGCTGGGCCTCGGTTTCCCCCATGAACACGGAGAAGCTTACAGGGCCGTGACCGGGTGTGGGGGGTGAGGCGCCCAGAGCGCCACTCTGGGGGGTGCTCACTCACTCCAAGGGCCCACGTGCCCAGCTCCCTCTGGAGTGGGCTGGCTTACCCATGAGGCGGCTCTGGGCACAGGCCACCTCCTGCCCCCCGGGGCCCTGCCCTCCTGCTCTGGGCCCCAACAGCCTGGACGGCACATGGCCTCTGGTGGAGCTCAGGCGGGGACCCCTGCCCCTGCAGGTCAGGTCACCCTGGCTGTGAGGTCACTCGCACTCTCTGGGCTTCTCAGTCTGGTTGTAACCCACTTCCTCCTGCTCCGGTGACTCCCTGTGCCCAACTCACCTTCGGCTGGGCGTGGCCGGAAGATGACCGGCAATGTGGGGACCCGAGGTCAGGAGGAAAACGGGTGGGGAGGTGGCCTGCAGGAGCTGAGGTGCCACGGCCCCGGAGAGGAGCCCTGATCCCTGCACTTCATAGTCCACATGCACCAGCCCCCCAGTGTTCAAGGGGCCAGGGCAGGGCCTGGGGTTCCACGTGGCTGAGGGCACAGGCTCCGGGGGCCCCGACTGCCCCGGGAGGGCATGGGAGAATCGGGAGGCAGGCCTCTGGACGGCACCAAGAGCCTTCCGGCTGCACCAGACAGCACCCAGGGCTGGCTCCGGCCTGCCCCAGCGCCAGGCCTGAGCCCCACACCCAGGGTCAAGGCAAGAGAGTCCGGGTCCCTCCTGGAGTGCAGCACCTGCCCACCCTCACACCCTCCACAGAACCTGTGTGGCAAAGGTTAGAGGTCAGAGGCAGCTTGCAAGGAGGTCAGCCTGCCTGGGCCACAGGGTGGGCAGGGGTGAGGACAGCACTGCATCGCCAGTCAGATGGGGGCAGGGAGCCTCGCAAGCCCACGGCCATGTGCTGTGTGTGCCCCAGCCTCAGGGCAGCCCTGGAAGGGCGCTGCTGTCGGGGTCGGGGGGACAGGGCTCGGGTGCTTGGCAACACACTCAAGCTCTTCCGGCTGGGGAGGCTGTGGGAGGCCCCAACCCCTTTCTTCGCCAAATGCTGATTCCCAGCCCTGCTCCCCTGTGCGTCTGCGGGGCCGGCCGCTGGAGGGACTGCGCAGCCTGGCTCTGCCCTGAGGGGCTCCGGCCGGCCACCCTGTGCACCACAGTGCCGCCACCGCAGTGTCCAGCCCAGAAGGCCTTGGTGGCCCCGTCTGTGTCCACCCCAGGACTGGGGGCCCAGGAGGAGCCCAGGAAGTGTGAGGAAGGGGGGCCCAGCCCAATGCTTGGCATGCCCACTCCAGCCTCGGAAGGCTCCAGGCCTGCCCAGACTGGCTGGAGCTTCTATTTTTACATCCACACTTCCCACTGCACTTCCCGTTCTAGGGAGAGGCTGGTGCGGCTCCAAGGGGCCCCGAGGCTTCTCCGAGGAGCCGGAGGCAGCCGGGTGGCACCTCTGCCCTGAGCAAGCCAGGCCTCAGCCTGCTGTCTGGGCAGGACCGTGGAATGTGCGTCTCCCAAAGGGGCCCTCCTCCAACAGGGCAACCTCGGGGGTGGTTCTTGCCAGGAACACGCAGGGTCGTCATAGGGGGATGTGGGAGGAGCTGGTCTCAAGCCTGGAGGGGTCTGGAGTGCCCCTGCCCACTTGGGGAGTGTGTCCTGCCCACTGCCCCTCTCTCACCCCCCGTGACCCAGCCTCAGAGCGAATGTAGGGAGCCCTGAGGAAGCAGGAGAGCAGCAGCAAGAGCAACTGGTTTCTCTCAAAGGAACGACCTGAATGTGAATTCTCGGACCCTGGCTGTGGATCCTATGTCTGGGCCCGGGCAGGGTGGCCAGCTTCCAGGTCTCAGGGTCCTCACCTGGAAAGGAGGCTGCAGCGGGGATGGCCACAGCCCCACTCGGGGTCCCGGCCACAGCGGGGTCGGGGGGAGGCCCTCGTTTCTCTCAGCACCTGCACCAAGACGCCAGTGCTGGACCCTGCAGGGGCAAGGGGACCCACCAGGAGGAGCGGGCGTCTCCCCGTTGACAAGGAGCTTGACGGGCGAGCTCTGCCACCTCCATGGGCACAGCAGGTCCCGTGCCAGGGCTCCCCCAAAATGATTGTTTCTTCTAAAATCAGAAAGAAAAACGTCTCTGTGTGTAATATGAGTATATTCATAGTTATGCCAACGCAGTTGTGAAATGCAATTTTTAATATATTTTTTCAAGATTGTATTTATTTATTTTTAGAGAGGGGAAGGGAGGGAGAAAGAGAGGGAGAGAAACATCAATGTGTGGTTGTCCCTCGAGCGCCCCCTACTGGGACCTGGCCCGCAACCCAGGCCCCTGCCCTGACTGGGGATCAAACCAGTGACCTTTCGGTTCGCAGGCCAGTGCTCAACACACTAAGCCACCCCAGCCAGGGCAATTTTTAATATTTATTTATGGAAGAGGCTTCCCCAGGGCCAATGCAAAGTCTGATTTCCAGGTGGGAGATTCTAATCGGTCAGCTTGGGTCAGGGGGCCCACGTTGCGACCCTGCAGCCGCCGAGTCAGAGACCGGACCCTGGCTCCCCACGTAAGGGAATGGCGAGGCGGGGCTGGCGGTCCCCGTGTGTGGTTTATACCTGCAGGGGCTCTGCCAGACCCTCGCTCCTCAGTGCTGGGCTCTGTCCAGTGTCCACACCCTCAAATGTGGATGTCACGGGTGGGCAGTCAGTAGCCTCCCCAGAGGGGACCTGGGCTGCAGACAGGGGGAAGCTGCCCCCTGCCCCAGCCCCCAACCTGGTGCCCGCAGAGCAGCCCAGCAGGGGCCACTGTGACTGTGGCCATTTTCAAGACCAGCATTGCCAGCCCTGGCTGTGGCCGCCCCCGTCCCCTGTCGTCTGCAGGAGGGACCACGGGAGTGAGGTCTCTGCCACACACACACACACACCCACCCCACCCCGATACTGGGGTGGGGCTCTCAGAGCCGGAAGAGTTTGGGATACAGCACAGGGTGGGTCCTCCTTGCTGGCCCCGCACAGCCTTCTTTGGTGCCTCAGGTTCCTGGCAGTGGCGCAGGCTGAGCCTGGTTTTCCTCCTCCGTAAAGAAACAGCAAGGGCCACCCTCATAGCGTCGCTGGGGCGGCGCGGACAGCAGAAGGGTGTGGAGACAGTCCTTCTCCAGCTAGCGCTGTCTGAACCCTGGCCCACGGCACCTGCAGAGGCCTCCCTCCGGGGCAACCTGGGAATCCTGGACAGAGAGGTCGGCCCCGACGCCCCAGCCACTGCCGGCCAGTCTGGGCTGTCCTGAGGCTCCAGCGGACAGTGGGGGGGGGGGGGGCGGCCACCTCCCCCCCTCAGCCAGGCTCTGCAGGCCTCCCGGCCGGTCTCCCAGCTCAGCCTCATGCCACAGCCTCTGAGCACACAGGTGTACTTGGGCCTCGAAGCTTCCAGCCGTCAGGGGCCCCTCGCCAGGGTGCCCTGTCCCCACGGTCTGCCCCACACCCCCCATATGCACCCTGGGGCCTTGCCTGGGCCCTGCCTGCAGGCCCGCGTCTCACTCTGTGGTCTCCTCCAGAGGACCCCTGAGGAGGCAGCGCCACAATGCACCCCCTCCCCCCACCCGTGTCACAGATGAGGAGCCGGAGGCTCAGGAAGCGAGTCCCCTGCAAGTCAGTGAATGTCGCCTGTAGAGACTCGTCAGCCTTATCACAGCAGCCTGTGCGCAGGGGCTTCCGGGCTGGCCTCTCCAGACAAAAGCTCTGGGGCCGCAGCCAGGAAGTGTCAGGTATGCAGGGAAGGGCTGGCCCGGTCCCTCTGCCAGGCCTCCTGCTCACAGGCAGGCCCCCCCCCACCCCCGCCCTGCCTGTCCCACTTGGCACGCAACCAGAGTGGGCTGTGGCCTGGCCTGTGCCCCAGCCTGGTGGGGGGCGGGTGAGGCCAGGCCAGGACCCCCAGCGCTGGTCCTCACAGGGCCACACCGTGGGGGCTAGCAGGGCCCGAGGGACCCCGCCCAGGCCTGCAGCCTCCCTGGGGCCCCTCCTGCCCCAGGGCCCTAGTGCTATCATTTGTTGGGTTACACAGGGCACTCAGCAGGAGAGGCCTGGATGGGCAGGGACGGGAGGCCGCTCCCTAAACATCTGGAAAGCATCCACCCCCTCCTGTGCCCGAGCTTACACAGCCTGTTTGTTTGCGGGGTGGGGGGGGGGTTGTGCCTTCCGCCCCTGTGGAGCCCAGGCAGGCGGGGCCACTGGTTCTGTCTTCTCACTGAGCTGTGTTTTCACAGGACGCCTGGCGGGGAGCAGGCGGCCCAACCCAGCCCTGGGTGAGGACGCCCCTCTGCGAAGGCCCCCACAAAGACGCTTTCCCTGTCCTGGGAGGTGACATTTCCACCTCCGAGGACTGGAGGTGTCTCCGTGAAGCAAGGCCGCTGGAAAACAACCTGCTTCCTGCAAAGGCCGTCCACAGCATAGCCTGTCCTGTCTGTGCGGCCGCTTTGTGGGTCAAGTTCGTTAAGACTGGATCCTGACAACAACAGAGACTGATGAAAAGACTCTAATCCTGAGAAATGGGGGAATATGGGTGGGGTCACAGCAAACATGAAGCAGGGAGCCGGCCTGGTGGCCTGGTGGCCTGGTGGCCTGGTGGCCTGGAGGCCGCGGAGGTGCAAAGGTGGGGACCGGCGGAAGGGGCTTGGAAGGCCCGTTCCCTGTGAGCCTGCTAGCCTTCTCCGGGACCCCTGCTCTCGGGAGCCAGGTCTGGGGGACAAACCCCTGGGGGCTCCAGCCCTGCCCTCCCTTACTTCCTGGATTCCAGGAAAGCTCCCGGGGAGGCAGAGGACAAGCCCCAAATGGGTGTGCCCATCCTGTAGCCCCGGTCAGCCTTCCGGTGCCGGGCAAGGCCAGCACACGGTCTGCCTGCGGAACCTCTGGGAGTGTCTGGCCCGCTGGAGCTGGGGGCGGGCAAGAGAGCAGGCAGGCCCAAACGCCTGGCCAGACAGTGGGGGCCAGGGCTGTGCAGCACAGCCCCCCAGGGAAGCAGGACCATTTGGGGAAAACAGACAGTGGCCGTGGCGGCACCCAGGCTCCGGCTCACACCCATCTGTCCGGCCCTTCCCGGTCTCAGAGCCTGTGGCCCTTCCGCTCACAAGGTGGCGTGGCCGAGGCTGGGCTGGCCGTGCATCATCTCTGAGCGGGACCAAGGTGACCAACCCACCAGGCACGCCGCTGTGGTGGGGGATGAGACAGGCAGAGCTTGGTGGCAGCCTGAGGGGTACTGCGGCCAGGGGCAGGTTTGGAGGCTTCCGTCTCAGGTGCCTGGGGAGAAGCAGGCAGAGGGTCCGGGACGCCCAGATGGTCTTGATGCCTCAGTGGGGACTGTGACCGTGACCCTCGGGCAGGCAGCACTTCAGGCCAGGCGGTGGTCTGTGTCTACCCAGGGGGGAGGCAGGGCAGCGAGGACGTGAGAAGGAGCCACCCAGGGCAAGAACTTTGGGGACTCCGGGGATGAAGCCTGGGATTGGGGTTGGGGGTCCTGTGAGGGAGATGGGGAGCGCCCCAGCCGCCACAGTGGGCCTCTCTACAACAGCACCCCTTCCAGCCAGCTGCCCCCAAAATGCCAGGGCAGCAGAAAGGAGGCAGGGTGACTGGTGGGTGGGAGGCCCCTGCTCCTGTGAGGGCTATCCTCAGGGGAGAGCACAAGAATGGGAGGGGTGGGCATCAGGCCGGCCGGCGCAGGGGTCAGGGCGAGAAGGCGACATCCAGCTCTGACCGACAGCCAAGCTGGAATCCACCCTGGGTCGGGCTGCTCACTCCTGCAGGGACTCAAAGCTCGCTGCTCCTCCCAGGGCAGCGTGAGGGCAGCCACGCTGCCTGGACAGCCCCCACCGTCCAGGGCCAGGAGGGTCAGGGAGCTGTGTATCCCAGCGACTTCTCATGCAGGGACCACAGAACCAACGGGCTCAAGTGGACACCAACTCTCCCGCCTCTGCTGGATCTGCCCAACCCCCAAAACCATAGGAGGGGTGACGCGTGGCGCGTGGCAGGGTCTCCAGCCAGGCCCCATTTCAACGCAAATTCTCCGGAAGCTGTTTCCCAGCCCCTAAAAGGCAGGTCCCTCAATTACCCGCCATGGAGCCCCGGATGCCAAGAGGCCAGTCCTGGTTAATAGACCCCTCTCTATTCCAGCTTTATCAGCTAATGGCAGCGAAAGTGATTTTACACCAAATAATGTGTCTGAGATAATGGGTCCTGGGCACAGCTCCCAAATTCCAACCTGCAACCTAAGGCCAAATGTGCCTGTTAATGATTAAACCTGTAAAAATCAGCCTCATGGAGCGTGGAGCCGCGGAGAGAAGAGCTCGGTGGGAGCCCAGTGACCGGCCCGCCCTGCGGGGGAGGGGAAATGCTTCTCCTCCCAAGTGAAGCTCCACGCTCGGTACTGTCTAATCCAGGCACTTCAGTGGGCAAACAGGCTTCCCATTGTCTGTCGCTCAGCAGGTCAAGGTCACGGTACAAGTTACACACACCTGAAGTTGGGATGGAGGTCCCAGGAGGGCTGGAGCCTTCTGGTGCTCGCCCCAGAGGGGTTGGGCAGGGCCCTGCCTCTAGCGCCCTCCTCTGCACCAAGGGGCAGCCCTCAGGAAAGGCCTTGCCTTTCTCCAAGAGCTTAAACCCCGTGAAACGAATGGGTGTCAGTGGCCCCAGCGTAAGAAAACCCCCGTTGGGCTACGGAAAGCAAATGCGGGCCGTGCTACTGGGTGGTGGAGAGCTTTGGAGGTACATTCGGAGAGGCCTCGGTTCCAGGCCCAGCTCTGCCACTGTCCGGCTGTCACATGACGTCTCTCGGCCTCAGTTTCCTCGTCAGTAAAGTGGGGTTGAGGAACCTGACCTCAAGGTCGTCCTGAAGCCGAATGAGAGGACACAGGGAAGACACTCAGCCCTGTCGCCTCCACGCAGGGCGTGCCCCACACCCAGCCACTGTCTTTATCACAATTACGATGATAACAGGACTCTGCTCCTTTGCTAGAATCTCTGACCTTGGCCTCCTTCTCCCTGCAGCTGGGGTGTGTCCTCGGGCAGATGTGGGGTGGTGTTTGGGCTCCCCGCTGGGAGCTGACTGGGTGGGGAGCACCGCCTACGGCGCCAGGATCCTTGTCCTCGGGAGGGGGGTCAGCAGTCAGCGTGAAAGTATATTTATGTATTTATAATGTGGAACAGCTCTATGGATCTGTAATTGACCTGTCGTAAACCGTGCCCTTCTAAAGCACGCCGTTTGTGGTTTTCAGACGTTCCCAGGGATGTACCACCATCCCTGCCACCTGATTCCATTATTTTTGCCGCCCTGGGAAGAAACTCTTTCCGCGTCAGCAGCCAGCCCCTGGCGACCACCAATCTGCTTTCTGTCCCTAGGGGGTTGCCTTTTATGGACAATCCATGTTGTGTATCTGGCTCCTTTTACTTAGCATCTCGCGTCCCTGGGGGCAGCGTGTGTCACGTCTTCATTCTGACGGCTGAGGAGTTCTCCGTGGCTCAGGCAGACCGCAGTTGTCCACCCATCAGCTGGCGGACAGTCGGGCTGTTTCCACCTTTCGGCAGCTGTGAATGATGGTGCCGCGGACAAGCATCCACACGCAGGCTTCTGTGTGGACATGTCTCCACCCCCTGAGGTGTCCACCTAGCAGTGGAGTTGCTGGATTGTATGATGGAAAAAAATGCCATTTAAAGTCACCAAAAAAGCAGTACAAGGAACAAAAGCTATTCCGTAAATATGAAAGGCAGGTGGGCATTGTAGTTAAATTTCCCCCTTTCACATCGAGGAGTCCATGGCGACTGAAAGTTGCCACGTCAGCGACGGGAGGCGGACCTGTCCTGTGGAGCTGCTGGGACAACTGTGAGGGGAGCGCAGCTCACAGAGATGCGAGACCCACCCCGGGGTGGGGGGGACTAGGGAGAGTGGGGGGCGCAGCTCAGCTTTGTCCACCCCTGGACACAGGACAGAAGCAGGCATCCTCGCCTTTTCCCAGGGGAAAGCCTGCAAACAGCAAGGGCAGCTCTCCTGTTCCCTGAACCCCGTCTTCCGCAGGCTGCACGTCACCCACCTGCTCAGCCATTGTATGTGCAGCCTCTGGCTCCCGCTGGCCTGAAGTCCTGGAGCATGTCAGGGGTGCAGGGAGGCAAAGCTGATCTGCTGGCCTCTGTTGAGAACATGCCACCCACCCACCCACCTGTCCATCCCCCTACCCATCTGTCCATCCACCTGTCCACC
>PVKU01009118.1:0-65412 GCA_004027475.1 Anoura caudifer | reverse complement strand
TTGAGTCCCAGTTTTCCTCCCATCTCTGTTGGTTCCCCATGCATTTTTCTTCATTTCACTTATTGTAGCCTTCATTTTTTCATCTAATTTGTGAGCAAAATCAACCAATTCTGTGAGCATCCTGATCACCAGGGTTTTGAATTGTGCATCTGATAGGTTGGCTATCTCTTCGTTGCTTAGATAAATTGGCTCTGGGGCTTTGATTTGTTCTCCGGTTTGAGCCATTTTCATTTCTGGGTTTTTTGGTGGGTTTTTTTTTTTTTTTGGTCTAGTTGCGGCTGTTAGGTAGTGAGGGGTGGAGCCTTAGGTGTTCCCCAGGGCAGGACAGCCCAGTCGCTGGGTAGTGATGCTGTATGTGGGGGCAGGGCCTGAGAGGAGACAATGGTGCTTGCTCCGCTCACCCTTGGATTCCACTCCCTTCCACCGCTTCCCCTTTGCCTGGATTATCTGCACCTGAATGTGGGACCACCTGGTCAGCCAGCCGCCTTCTACGGCCTCACTGGGTCTGCACAGTTGCCACCCCGTGCCCAGGGTCTGCTAGTCGCCACCTGCGCACCTGGGGGCTGCCAGCTGCTGCTGCCTGCGTGCCCGGTTTGCACCTCTGCTTTTTCCTGCCGCGACTCCACCCCTCTTACCGGTCTGGATGAATCGTTGTTGGACTTCCAAACAGTTCGATTTTCTGAGTTCTGGTTGTTGTTGTCCTTAATTTTGGTTGTGATAGGAGGCACAGTGTGTCTGCCTACGCCTCCATCTTGGCCGGAAGTCAGCTTGTCCATCTTTTAAACCTTGGTTTGGTTTTGGTGTTTGTTTTTGGAAAACGTCGCTGAAAGGTGGCATTGTGCTTTATCACTGGCAGGTTCCCAGTGGTGGCAATGGGCGTGCTGAAGTGGGTGGACTGGACCGTGTCAGAGCCGAGGTACTTCCAGCTGCAGACGGACCACACCCCGGTGCACCTGGCGCTGCTGGACGAGGTAGGGGACAGAGGGCCACACACAGCGCGCAGTGGGTCCCCCACCGCACACCTGCCACCTGCAGGCGCCGTGACGTTAGCGATGAGCCAACCTGACCACGGGCCGGTGCACATGGACGGGGCCGAGTGAGTGCCTGCAGCACCCGTCCGAGGCCCAGGGAAACGGCCTTGAGGGCAGCGTCATCGGGGACCTGCCGCGCTGTGCCCCCACCTTGTGCCGCTCGTGCATGTGTTGCTGGCACCCCCATTCAGTGCATTCGGAAGATGTTCTCCTGGAGGCTGGTTATTTCAGCCCAAACAAGGGTTTTCCTTTTAGGGAACTTGTTTCGTTGATTGCGTAGATGTCTCAGTTTTTAATCAGGTGGCCCTGAAAGGATAAGGGATGGCTCAGAAGCCACCAGCCCTGGGCTGCGTGTGAGGGCCACCACTGTCGGGACTTTTGGGAGAAGCTGTGGGTGGTGGTGGTGGCTGTGGCCGTGGCCGTCTGTGTGCGGAGGAGGAGCCGGGACTTGGGCCTGGGGCTCAGCAGGGCTGCCTCCGGCCTGTTTGCAGATCAGCACCTGCCACCAGCTGCTGCACCCCCAGGTTCTGCAGCTGCTCGTGAAGCTCTTCGAGACCGAGCACTCCCAGCTGGACGTGATGGAGCAGGTGAGCAGGGCGGGCGGCATGCAGCCACGTGGGGGCCCGCGTGACCTTCTCCGTGTCTGCCCTTGTAGCTCGAGCTGAAGAAGACCCTGCTGGACAGGATGGTCCACCTGCTGAGTCGGGGCTACGTGCTTCCCGTGGTCAGTTACATCCGGAAGTGTCTGGAGAAGCTGGACACTGACATTTCCCTCATTCGCTACTTCGTGACCGAGGTCAGCAGCCCACCGCCTGTTTTGTGTCTCATGGTGTTCACACCGGTAGTGCCCGTTTGGCTTTGTCTGCACGGTCCGACCGCACCCTGAGAACGGCGCGTTCTGACAGTCGTGCTTGGGGGGGGGCGGGGGGGGCGCAGATACTGGTTTGCCCGGCATCTCCTACCTGCGGGGCCGTCTGGGTGGGTGTCGGAATGTGGGAGACGGCCGTTGTCACCAGGGAGCAAGAAGCAGGGGTGGGGAGGGATGGCGGTGCTCTCCAGACGGACTGGCATCTCATCCGCCTGTGGCTGGCGCCACTCACGGGCGTGCCGGCAGCAGCAGGAGTGACCTGCCGCCCCGCCCGCGCAGGTGCTGGACGTCATAGCCCCTCCGTACACGTCCGACTTCGTGCAGCTCTTCCTCCCCATCTTGGAGAACGACAGCATCGCGGGCACCATCAAAACCGAGGGCGAACACGACCCCGTGGCGGAGTTCATAGGTAGGGCGGGCGGGCGCGCGCCTCTGCTGCGGGGGTGAATGTCGCCGTGTGACCGCCCGCCGTGCTGACCGCCCGCCGTGCTGACCGCCCGCCTTCTCCCGTCTGTCACAGCTCACTGCAAGTCCAACTTCATCCTGGTGAACTGATTCGCAGCGTCCTCGGAGCTGAGGCGGAACGTTCCGGACCAGGGCTGGGCAAGCCCTTTGCAGACCGGAGGGGCTCGTCGGCACCTGGGGCGGCGGGCGGCGTTTGCGAAAAGGGAGCGGGCAGCAGGACACGGGAGCACCGCCGGGCCGAGCCGCCCCTCTCCTCGGCAAGCCCGTTCGCAGGACTCGCCCCCACCCGGGCGGGCCGCGCCCCTGCTCGGAGCGGGCTGGGAGCGCGAGGCTGAGACCCGCCGGTCACGCTTGCAAAGTGGACTCAAGTTTTCTCACGAGAACCTGACTAGTGGCGGTTTTATGTAATCGTTTTAATTTTCCAAGGACAAATAAAGCCCTTCCATTGGGTTAGCCCTCGCCGGGTGCTGTGTTGTTCCGCGCGTGCATGAGGCTCAGGCGCGTGCTCCCTCAAGTCCCGCGTTTATTCATCACTGGGGCGACTTGAAACCGCCGCCCCCCCACCCCCACCCCCCATTTCATGCAGGGTAACAAAAGATCTGGTGATAAATGCCACTTCACAGACCGCAGTTGCCAAAGCAAACGTGTCCATCGAAGAAGACGGAGGACACGGAATTAACGTCTCGCAGCAGCGTCTCGGGCGGGCAGACGGTCCGCGGCCCCTCTGGGTGCCCAGTGCCCCCGCCCTCGGTTCCTCCGGGGTGCGCCAGCCCAAGGCCTGGAACAGGAGGGTCCTCTGGTCCTGGTTCACGATACTCCCTGAAGAACTGCGCGTCCCGGACGCCTGCCTTAGACGATGGGGTCCCCGAACGTGCAGGCGTCCTCGATGGCGAGGTTGTAGTCCGCCCCCTTCCCTTCCTTGTAGGTGCTGGTCACGATCCTCATCCAGCCCCGCTCGCCCTGCAGGGAAGGGAGCTCCGTCAGTGGGTCAGGGCACTGCCCCTCCCCGCCCCCCAGCACGCAGACCCCCCTCCCTCACCCCGTCACTAGCACAGGCTCCGCCACCCGGTGCCCCTCCCTGTCCCGCACGGGAGCCCTGCTCGCAAACCCTTTGTGACCTACTTCTCTTTGTGAACATGCCCTGCGCACCGGAAGCCCATCCTTGTGACCAGAATGTGGCTGCTTTGGACCAGCCAGCTTACCTGTCCATTGATGTCTCTCTCCATCTGTAGTCATTTAAGACCAAATACTGGCATTTCATCACCTCGACATCAATCACTTCCCCCAGTTCATAATAATGAACATCTATACCTTAGACCATTAATGAGGCCTACTATGCCTAAGAAATTAAAATTCTGGCACTCAGTTCATCTCCCCCGGATCTGGGACCCAAATCCAAAGTATTTTTGAAGAAATGGTGCGAAGTCACCGAGCAGAGCCGAGATCGGCCCGAAGAGGAATGGGGTGCCTGTGCAGGAGATAAGTTGCTAACCTGAAACCTCCAAGCCCAGGCCCCCTCTAGGCGGTTTCCCTCCAGGAAAGGTTTTGGTTGCCACCCTGGGGGGCAGGGAGGGGCGGCTGTCCCGTCCGGGCACCCGGCGGAGAGGATGCTGCTAAGCACCCTGCGGGCACAGGACAGCGACGGCCCCACGCAGCCCAGCTCTCTGGCCCCGAGTGTCACCGCTGCTTGCCCGGCCGCCCTTCTAGCCACAGAACCCACAGACCCGTCGGCGTGAGAGCGGGGCCGGGGATCGCCTTACCCACGGTTCACCCCACGAGTTCCGGACGATCCAGTACTCCGTCCCGTCGCTGACACCCCACCCCGCCACGGAAACCACGTGGTTGATGTAGCTCTGGTCCTGGTACTCCGCGTAGACGCCCCCTGTGTACCGCACCATCTGCTCCGTCGCCATAATGCCGCAGCTGGGAGCACGCGGAGAACCGGCACTTTCAGTGTGAATCGGAGAGCGAATCCGGCCCGGGTGATACAGGCCGGGGAGTCTGCCCGGGGGTCCCGCCCCTGCACCCCCACCGCCCCCGCTGCGGCCCCGGGGCCTGCCCACCACCCGGTCCTTCGCTCTCACCGCGCCCCCCCCCCCAACCAGGGGCCCACCAGTCCGGCCAGCTTCCCCCGGGGAGAAACCTCCAGGGACAGCTGTGTCTCGAGCGCGGGGAGAAGTGGGGCGGAGGCAGGAGCGCACACGGCTGCGGCCCGCCCCCAGGCCCGGCGGCCCACCTGATGGGGCCGTTGGCGTAGATCTCCGCCATCATCTTCTCCCGCCCGGAGACCGAGCCGTGGTCGCCCACCTTCCAGAGCGTGTAGTTCTGGATGGGCTGGCACTCCTTGAACTCCGTGCACGTGCCGCACTGGTTGAACTTGTTGCACTCTGGGGGGGCGGGGGGGCGGGGCTGAGTCAGCCTGCGACCCCGCCCCCGCGCGGAGCCGCGCACGCAGACCCCCTCCGGCCGGGCTGCCTGACTAGCACTGGTCCCAGGTGCCACCCCTGCAGCGGGTGCTGTTTAATCGGCTGCTCTTTCAGCTGCGAAGGAGACGGGAAAAGCCCTTCCCTGGGCCTCGGCGGAGAGGAGAGGCGGTTCATTAGCGCGTAGTAGGCACTCAAAAGGCAGCTGTTTTCCTTCTAAAGGCCCAGAGAGGGGAGAAAAGGGGCCCAGGAGGGCCCTTTCCTAGTCCTCCATAGCTGAAGAAGATAGAGTGTAATGAAATGATTACCTCTTCATAAGACGACTCTGTTGCTGGCTAGTGAACAGGCCAATCGTTTGGGAAAAAAAAACATTTTCTGACTATTTCTTCTTTGAGGTGATATTGGGAATTAGGTTTTTTTTTTTTTTTTTTTTTTTTTTAAAGCAGCCCTCAGCTCTGTAAGACCCCAGGCCCCCATTCTCTGCACTCCCCCGGACGCTCAGCCTGCTGGTGCACCCGGGTCCCTCGCCAGGACACTGACCCCTGGAAGGTTAAAATGGCCCCGCTGCCACCAAATGCCCAGCACAACTGGAAAGTGCCGGATGTGTGGCCGCATTCGCTGACACAAAGGCCAGCCTGTTTATTGCAAACAGGTTCCTTCTGAGCCCCACGGGCCCGTCCCGCCGGCCAGTGGGTTCGAGGGGCCGCCGAGGCCAGAGGAGACCAGTTCAGGGCTGAGCGGGGCAGGGTGAGGCCCCAGGACCGGCTTGATTCCTGGTTCCTAGTAGTCACCCCCTCCTCCCTCCATCTGCCCCTCTCTCGGGGCTCTCCGACCCCTGCTGCGTTCAGCACTTCGACCAGACGTGCAGGAGCAGTCTGGGGGAATTCTTCCAGGCTGGGCAGTGGGGCCCAGGAGGCAGGCCTAGGGCCGTGGGTATGGGAGGGCGCCTGGGCCCACTGTGTGTTCCGGAAGGCCCAGGGGCTGGCGTTCCCTTGGGGAGAAGGAGAGGGCGGGGAGGGCAAGCCCCTGGCCTCCCCCCACCTCCCGCCGGTCTCTCACAGCCCTGGAACTGGCCCCAGCTCTCTGCGCCAACCATGAGGGAGCCCCACAGAGGCAGGTGACTTAAAACTGCCAATTATGGGCTTCGGTTTTGGACCTTTTCTTTCCTTCATTTCCAAGACCAGCAGCCTGAAAGGAATGTGCCAACCTCAGGGATTCCAGGCCAGCTTGGGGCTGCGGTCCATGCAGGGCCCCTGAGCTCCAGATCCACCTGAGTGTACTTGGGCCAGGGCCAGGAGGCGGGAACCAGCCCCCCCCCCATGTCCTTCCACCTGGGCACCCGGATCCCAGAAAACTGACTGGTCCCTGGGTAACCGCCACCTGCGCCCCTCTTACAAAGACCCACGAAACCGCCAAGAAGCCAACGTATCAGAACCCCAGACCATGGCCAGCCCTGGCCACAAGGACACAAGGCCAGACACACCCCTCCCAGGTGGCCTTAACAAGGACTCAGGGCCCCAGCTCCCTGCTCCCCCAAACCTACAGGGCCCAAGCCTCCCCTAGCACCCAGGCCGGGGCGCACGCCTTCCCTGGAAGGGGGCGGTGGGCCTACCCTGGTCCTTGGCCTGGTAGTTGTTGCAGGTCTCATCGGGGATGCCGTGCTCGTGTGCGTAGGCCCACACCTGCATGTCGTTGCCGCCCTCGCAGGAGCCGGCCTCGGCGCAGTCCAGGACGTGCTGCACCGACAGGAGGGTGGAGGGCCACGCCCCCTTCCTCTTGATGTTGATCCGATCTGCCAGGCGGCACCCATGGGAGTCAGCGCCCTGCCCGCCTGCTCCGCAGGGCCCGCCGCTCCGACCTCCTGGAGGAAGCCGGGGCTCTGCAGGGCGGTCACCCCCACCCCCCCGCCCCAAGCACCCTGGGGCGGGGCCAAGCCTGGCTGTGGGCTGTGGGTACAAGTGCCTGCTGAGGGGCAGACAGCCGGGCACCTCGGTGACCATGTGCAGCCCAGGACCCCCCGGCAGTGCGCCAGCAGGCCCACCAGCTCCCTCAGGGAGGCTGACAGGGAACCTGCCCCCAAGGGAACTGCACCAATGCTGGTGGGCCTGGGCCATGGGGCTGGGGGTGCAGAGGGGGAGTTCTGAGTGGCCAGCCAGGATCTGGTCAACATGGACACTCTCATCGCCTGGGGCAGGCCCGCACCACCCCGCAGGCAGCCAGGGACTGCTACAGGTGGTCACTGTGTCCACCTGGGGCCCACGGACCTGGTTCCTTCTCTGCGAGGGTCCAGGCCCCGCAGCCATCCTACCCCAGTCCCCACACACTTGCCAGGTGCTCCCTCAGGGCCTCCTCTCACTTTCCTATACCCACCCCCCAGAAGCCACTGCAGCGAGCGGCTAGGCTCAGAGACCCCTCCGGGCAGCCCTGCCCCTCCTCCAGACAAAAGCTCTGGCCATGAGGTCTGTGGGGTGGGGGACAAAGGACAATCAGTGTGCCAGCATGAAGGGTGCCGATTCCAGGAAACCGGGGGACAGAGAGCTCGGGTGGGGGCTACGTGTAGAGAGGGTGGCTGAGGACCTCCCGGGGTGCCACTCCTGGGAGGGAGGGTCCGGGGAGCAGGGTCCTGGCCTGAGAAGCCCACCCCCACCATGCTCCGGCCCCTGGCCTCCATCCGGGCTCCCTGCACGGAATCGGGAGCTCTGGCAGGTGCAGGAAGGAGTCTGTCTTTCATCTGTGCAAAATCTTAGAGGGTTTCAAGCAGAACAGAAACATGACCCGACCCGGGTTTGACCAGGACGGCGGGGAGACCAGTCCAGCAGCTGTGGGACTGGGCCAGGTGCCGTGCACGGGTGCGGGGAAGGGATGCTTCGGGCTGAAGGTGACAAGAAGCAGAGGAAATGCCCTGGCCGGGTGGCTCAGTTGGTTAGAGCGTCATCTTCATATGCCAAGACGCAGGTTTGATCCCCGGTCAAGGCGCATACAAGAAATGTATGAAATGTTCCATATGCATAAGCGAATGGAACAAGTCAGCATTTCTTCCTCTCTCCCTCCTTTACTCTTTCTCTAAATGCAATAAATAAAAATGAAAAAAATAAAAAGCAGAGGAGTTTGCAAGGTATTTTGGATCAACCAGGTTTGTCGCAGGATTGCATGAGGGGAATGAAACAGATATTGGGGCGTGACTTCAGCCTTTGGGGAAGTGAGTGAGGGGAAGGGTGACGTCTTCACTGAGCGAGCTCAGCTGGGGAGGACCGAGAAGACAGGGTTTGGGGGTGTGGATGAAAAAGGGGTTCTGTGGAAAATAACTTCACAGGGTGAGCTTATCATAAATTCCCAGCTGGGCACACAAGCTCCGGAGATTTAACATCTTTTTCAGGGAGTCTTGCTCTTTGCCTTCAGCCAGCCTGGCCCTTGTTAGCGCACCTTTGTCAAGCCTCTCAGACCTGCCCGCCCAAGAAAGCACTTCCAGCCCTCAGGTAACAGAACCCTGACCTGCAGTCTCACCTCCCTGGAATCCTCTGCACGGCCCCTCCCGAATTCCAAGGACAAAAGAAGCTGTGAAACTGTCCCCAGGGCTTTTTGAGATCCTGCTTCCCAGGAACTTCAGTTTGGGCTCAAATAAAGCCAATGGCACTCTCTAGAGGTCCGGGTGTTCTTTGTGCACAGGGATGAGGGGGTCGCTCAGGTCTGGACGTATGAGGTTTGACGGTCAGGTGGCCGAGGGAGAGTGGGCAGCTGGGTGTAAAGCTGGAGTTCGGGTGGAGGGTCGAGTGAGCCAAGGACCCAGTCCTGGGGAACCCGACCTTCATTAGTGACCTTGGGAGACTGAGGAGCCCCGGGAGCGCAGAAAGGGGTGGACGAGTGCCACGAGGGTTACACGGAGAGGTGATGAAGCCCAGCCCAGGAGGTGGGGCCCGGGCTGACCACCGGACCTGCCGCATGGCAGCCTCTTGCTGGGGACTTTGGCAAGGTTGGTGTGTGTAGAGCGAGGCCACAGTGGACTCAAGAATGGAGAAGAAGCTGGGACACCTCTCCTCGGTAGAGTGGGTTGGTGACTGGCGGTGGTCTGGGGTCACACTCTTGCTCATCTGTTTCCAGGGATGGCCGAGTCCAAGCCCAGGGACTCACGTGCTAGGAACTGGAGGGAAGGCGAAAACTGGGGCCAGCTGCGTGGGCTGGCAGCCGAGCCTGGTGCCCCTGGAAGTCCCCTGTCCTCAGTGAAAGAGGAAGAAGAACCCCGCTGCGGAGGGGAGCAGTGTTAGAGGTTCACAGAGAAAGCAGGAGAAGTGGTTCTCTGCTCAGGAAAGAAATTCCCCTCCAGACTGTGGCTGCTTGACCCAGCTGAGAAGTGACCGGGTCCCAGAGCTCTCCCCCAGGCCCCCAGCCTTTCACAAACGCAAATCTGGGCATGTGACTCCCTGTCTAAGCTCCTTCCAGGCTTCGCCAGGCCCCTTCCCTGAGGGCAGGGCCCCCTCCCTCCCTGACAAGGGCCTTCACTTCCTCCGCCAAGGGCCAGAGGGCCAGGAGGAAGGGTGAGGTTCTATCCTGCCTGGCCCGACCCTCTGCCTTGAGGCCGCCCACTCAAGGCGCCTGCCTGGGCTGAGTTGGAGCGCTAAACCTCTGGCTAAACCTCTGCTGTCAGCCGATCTCCTGGCCTCCCGGGCTCCCCAGGGGGTTCCTGCACCTTCACAGGGGGCCTCAGCCTCCCTGACCCCCCCTCCTCCTTCCCGAGGGGTCGGGTGTCCACTGAAGCACCAGGGGTCTTCTCACCAGTCTCCCAAAAGAGATGGGGCAGGGCCACCAGGGAGATCCCGCCAGATGCCACTCCAGCACCTGGCCTGCCCAGTGGACTCCCCAAGTCAGGGAGGAGACAGTGTCCCCAGCCCCCTGGGGCAGCTTCTCAGTGGGAGAGTCCCTCCTCCAAGGGACTTCCAGTGGGAGGCAAGCCCCTGGAATCCCGGGCTGCCTCTGAGGACAAGGAGCCCCTCCCACAGGCCACCGGCTGGGCAGCTTGGCCTGAATAAAGCTGCAGGCTGATCTCTCCACTGCCTCCTCCCAAGGCCAGGCCCCGCAGCCTCCTCAAGTGGTTCTGACCTCAGCGGCCAGCCTTCCTCCCTGGCTGATGGCTCCAGCCCGGATGAGGACAGGGGACCACCCTCCCTTGACACCCCAAGCCCAGGCCAGGCGGTCGCCCCCACTCTTAACTGGGGCTGAAAAGCGGCTTCATTTCCACCCCTGAGTTTGCATTTCTGGCTCCATCCCAAATGGCCAGGGTCACAAGCTTGGGGACGGAGAAGGCACCTGCGACCCACTTGTCACTGGCTTCCTGTCCTGGTGATGCCCGCCACCCGCAGGCCCCAGGCAGGCCCACCCTGCCCAGTGCAGATGGCCCCCTTGCAGGCGAGCTCTCCTGGGTCTGAGGGCTCAGACCCCCATCCCAGGCTGAGTCCTGGCACAGAATGACAGGCCCAGGGGCCCTGGGCTGTGGCCACCCTGTGCTGACATGGAGGCAGCCTGGAGGGGCCTCCCTAGCCCACAGTGGAGGGGCCGCGGGCCCCCACCTACCCGCCATGGCGCTGGTGCTGCCGTGGGCCCAGCAGGAGCCGCAGTACTGGGGGATGTGCTGGTTCCTGGTGACACTGGCGTAGTTGACCCCACTCACGTTGCGCCAGTCCCAGCTCTTGGGCAGATCCGATGGGGACAGGTACTCGTGAGGCCGTGGGTATGTCCTGCGGAGAGGCCACCACCCACAGAGTCAGTGTGAGGGGCTTCTGGGCCTCGGGCACGGACAGGGCTCCCGAGGGCCCCCCTCCCACCCCCCAAATGAGAGGGAGGGCAAGTGGGCGCTCCATCCACGTGAGTCCATCTCACACGTGTCCACACCCGCAAATACCAGGCCTCCTCTGAATGTGAAAGGGAAGAGACCTCCCAAACTGGATTTGACCCTCAAAGGTCAAGGGAAGCAGGGCGCCCCACGGAGGTGGTAGGGTCCCCAAGAGGCAGGGGTGCACGCGAAGCCCCGGGGATGGGCCAGCCCCCCAAGCCGGCGCCGACCTGCGCCCCAGGTTGGACAGCTGGTCCCCGCGCAGGGGCCGGTAGCAGCTCTGGCCCGGGCGGAAGTGGAGGGCGGCCCGCGCCGCACCCGCCAGCAGCGCCAGCACCAGCAGCCGCAGCGGCGGCGGCCTTGCGGGCCCGGACGACGCCATGGCTTCCACTCCGGTCCTGCTCAGGGTCCCGATTGCAATCCCGCGCCCGGACCCTCTGCCCGCGCCTTGCCGGCCCTCGCGCTCTGGCCCTGGCCCCGCCCGGCCCTTAAGGTGGTGGCGCGGATGCCCAGACACACCCCGGGGGCGGGGCGCCCTCTTCTGCCCCCGTTGACCCCGGCCCGGCCCCGCCCCGCCGCCCCAGCAGAGTCTGCCCCGGACCAGCAGCCGGCGCACCCCGGGTGGGGGGCGGGGCCTGAGCTGGGGTCACGCGCTGGGCTCAGAGCCAGACCCCAGGTCGTACCGGGCCTCTGGCCACCAGCCGTGCGGCTCGGTGGCTTCACTGAGCACATACATCCTTGTCAGATTTTCGGGGGCCGTGGGGTAGGGACAGTAGGGTCTAAATGTCCCCGCCAGCCTTGGATTCTTGGGACCCCTGTCCCCACATCCCACCTGGGCCCAGGCCTCCCTGAGAAAGGGCAGGGATCTTCCCAAATCCTGGAGGAAAGCCACGGTACCCCCAGAATTATGCCCTGGCCTGACTTTCTGAACCCCACCCCCCCAAGGCCTAGGCCCTCTGGGGAGAGCTGGTCAGGCCGCCGAGGGGGACGGCCACGCCCCCAGGGGAAGGCGCAGGAGCGCAACGGCCTGGCCCCCAGATAGGCTGGGGCGGGCGCCTGCTCACGCAGCGCCTCGAGGCTAAATGGGGAACCGAAAGCAGAAGTGAGGACCCCTGGCCTCCAGGGCACAGCTGGGGAGTCATCCCTCCCTCCTGCGCTCCAGCCGCAGGATGGCTGCCCCTGCCCCCACTGTAAGAAAGGGGTCTCTGCAGGCCTTTGCGGGGGAGGGGGGTCCTCCGCTGAAGCAGAGCAGCTCTCCCCGTTCTGAGTGGGCACGCGACCCTGTCCCTGGGTCCTTCGCGGGCCGATCAGAAATCAAAATGACTGCCTCCTGGGCTTCCCTTGACTTCCATGGCCTCCCTTGGAAGTGCTGGGGTGACCCTGGAGCCCCAGCAGGGCGGGACCCCTGTTGAGCAGGGCTCGGCCTCAGAGAAAGCCCGGCCATTGCTTGGTCCACCCAGAAGTTTCCATCCCTGTTCCTGAAAAGCTGTCACCGATCTAAAGCAGAGAAACGGGCTCCATCCTTGATGTGCTCTTTCTCTTCTTGGAAAGTCGGTTCCTGGTAACCCTTACATCACTCAGTTGTGATTAGCAGGCGACCTGCCCCCACACAGGGCCCTGGGCTCTGAGGGCCCCCCGGCTTGGTGTCACGCTTCGGCCCTACAAGTTCTGTGGCGGGCCTGGCTGATCACACGGCCTGCCTGCAGGGGCCAGGGCGTCAGGCAAGGGTCAGACAGGAGGGTCCTGCAGCCCCGGGGGAGGCAGCTTACCCAGAGGGAGGGGAGGGGACAGAGTCAGGCTGCTAATGGATAGGACTTGCAGAGCATCCAGAGTCCAGGAGCTGCGGCCCACCTGGCTTTCCCTGGCTTCGAAGCAGGTCAGACCCAGAAGGTGATGGGAAATCGGGCAGGAGGACGTGGCGGGGAGGGAGACCGAATATCTGAAACCACAACTTTCAAGTCGGTGAGTGAGTGGGGTCTGGTGACGTGTCCTGCCTCTTCAGCCCCATGACGGGTTACTCGGACCCAGGACGCTTTCTTCACGCGTGAGCTTGGCTGTGGTCAGCGGCTGCTGACCTCTCTAACGGGGTGGCCTTGGGCCAGGTGGAGCCGCCCGCAGACCTGCAGCTGGCCCTCGGCGCCCAGGCCCGGCCCAGGACGGCCGCAGGCCGGGGAGCACTGGGCAGATAAACTCGAAGAAAGGGGCCGCTGGGCCTCAGGAAGAGGAAGGAGATGGGAGAACCCGCCGGACTGGCTGCCCCGGTGGCCTGCCCGTCTCTCCTGAAAACAAATAAATGCACCTGAGCAGCAGCCTCGGGCCTTTGCAAACCTGGGAGCTGGTCCCGTGAGGATGCCTGGTTCTGACGCATCTTCTCGCCAGCCTCAGGGGAGATTCCAGCAGGGCCCCGCTGCCCCCCTCCGAGGCCCGCCTGGCCCAGGCTCGGCTCCAGCCGCTCCTTCCTGCGCTGTGGGCGCCCCGCCGTTCCCGTCACAGCTTGAGACCCGGAGTCCCCTGAGACCACTGCAAAGTCCTCTCTCTGGGAGCCAACCTTGTGCCCTGAGTTTTTCCTCCTGGATCCACCTGAGTCACACCTAGTCCCCCATGGCACTTACGGGCAGAGACGGTGACATTCTGGAACATTCTCCAGATTGGGGAGCATCTGTCTTCTTTGGATGTTACCACAACCCTATGAGGTGGGGGTCGGATGCTATCTCCCCATTTTACAGGTAGGAAGGCTGAGGCTCCAGAGAGGTCGGGAGACCTGTACTTAGCGTGAGGCTCCTGGTGGCGGGTTGGCATCTAGTCCCCGCCCCTTTTTTTCCCCATAAAGTCTGACGCATGTGTTCCAAGGCCACATCACAAAAACCAATTATTTCTAAAGATAAGGTTGATTCCCCCTCATCCCAATGAAGAAAACACATACTTTAGGGATGGGCCGGGGGCCCACCCGTCTCCTCCCAACCTGAGGGAGAACACGGACGGGGCGGGGGGGCGGGGGGGGTTGGGTCTGTGGAACTGCCTCGAAAGCCTCCTTCCTTTCTCCCCCACGGCCTGCCGTCCAGCCCCCACTGGCACGCTGCAGGCTCTTCCCATTTCTCCACATTCCTGAGCTCGGCCACGTCCTGGACGCCGCCTTTGTTTGCAGGGAGGCTGGCCGTGCTGGCAGGTCCGGCTCCGCAGGGTGCCTTGGCTCGCTCACTGGCTGCGGGGATCCCCTGCGTCCACGTGGCCGTGAGGTCCACGCTCAGCCTGAGTCCCAGGCCCCTTTGCAGCGGAGGCCTCCTGATCGGAGGGGTCAGAGGTGAGATCAATCCTGCCACTGTCCCCAAAGGCCATCGTCGTCACACCCTCTCCTGGCTACACACCCTTGCTCCGGAAGGAACGTGCCTCCCAGGGGTCCCGCCAGCATCTGCTCAGAACGTGCTGGCCGCAGCCTGGCCTGCAACATACAGCCCACCCGGGAGCGGCCCCACAGACTCCTTCCGAGGGGCCTCACTTGCTCGAATTCAGGGGCTTTCTGAAGTCAGACAGTCAGCAGAGAGTGACCCCAAACCGTGGGGTCAGCCCTGGGGGTAGCAGCGGAAACCCCGTCTGTGAAGAGCTCACACCGGGGAAAGGCGGCACAGGGAAGGGAAGTGCTCGGGAAGGAAGGGAAAGGTGCCTGGACACCGCGGAGAAAATGGGGCGAGCTGGAGCCGGGGCCTGGGGGATGGGCTCTGGAGCTTTCTCGTAGCTCCCTGGGGAGTGGGGGTTGAAGGGTGAGGACGTAGCCGTGGAAAAGGCTGGGCCTGGCAGAAGGCAGAGACCATGCAGTCCTCAGGTGCAAAGGTGCAGGGCAGGAGCGCTCAGCTGCGGGGGCCGGTGGGGAGCCAGGTGGCCGTGAGCAGGTGAGGCCCGCCAGCCGCCAGCCGGAGCTCGGGGAGCAGGGGCTCGGCTGCCGCGTCCTGCTCACGGTCCGTGGTCCGAGGCCATGCGGCTGCCGGCGGGCTGGCGGGCCCTCCTGGTGCTGTCAGCTCCCTCCCCGGCCCCCTCACGGGCATTTTCCGTCGGGGATCTGAGCCACACATCAGCTGTGGCGAGAGGGGTGGTTTTATGCTGGGGGCAGCTAGTTTCCTGAAGGGCGGCAGGCGAGATCTGATTTATGCCTGTAAGTTGCTTTGGGGAGGTGGCGGGGGGGGTGGAGAGGGGCCCTGACTGGGTGGCTTGGTTGGTTGGGGTGTCATGCTGTCACTCTGAGGTTGAGGGTTTGATCTCCGGTCAGGGCACGTGCAAGAACCAACCAATGAACCCGTAAACGAGAGGAGCAAAAAAATCATCTCTCTCTCTCTCTCTCTCTCTCTCTCTCTCTCTCTCTCTCTCTCTCTTCCCCCTCGCCCCCGTCCTCTTCCCCATCCCATTCCTCTCTCTCAAAAGTCAATAAATGAAATTTAAAAAAATCCCTCTGGTGGCCATGGAGAGGTGAAATGCAAAGGAGGCAAGAGCGAGGTCAGGTGGGGGCTATTGTGGTCCCAGACGGGACCGCTGGTGGTGATGCCTCTGGAGAGATGGTGACCGTGGACCCCAGGGGCAGGACCCAGGGGCAGACCACGGGTGAAGAGAAAGGTGAGGTGAGCAGCCAGCCGGCTGCCACCCAACACCTCGAGCTGGACCCGGGGACCTGGCCCGCCTGTGGTCGTGCCGCACCCAGGCTCGCCAGCGCGCTGATTTCCCGTCTGAGCCTCAGGTTCCTGAACCGGGTGGCAGCGAACGTGGTCGCGTCCCGTGGAAAGGGGACCGGAGCTGTCTGTCTCTGAGTCCCCAGAGTGTAGGGCCCACGCTCCCTGCTTCCCTGAGGCCCCGCGAGCCCCCAGAGAGCCCCTGGCCGACGTTTCCCGGAGAAACCAGTGGATTTCTGAGATGCACACAGCACAGGTTTCTTAGGCAAACGCCTACTTTTGTTTGATGTCAGCTCCCGGCGGCTGACCCTATTGTGCTTACCTGTTTCTACCGCAGAACGTGGCCTATCAGAACCACTGCAGCTCTCGGGGCGGGAGAGGCGGAGGGGAAGGTGAAGGGGCCCTTCCGCTGCATCTCGGCAGTCCCAGGAGAGTGGGCGCAGAGGTGCCCGTCCCTCCTGCACATCAGAGACGCCCCCGCCCCCCAGCCCTCCGATGCTCACTGTGCCCGAGGGGGTGACCTGGGTCGGAGGGGCGGAGGGGCGCCGAGCGGCACCCCCTGCGGGCACCGTGGCTCGGGTACGATGGGGCGTCTCAGCTGGGGAACAAGGTCCCAAGCTCCTGCACGAAGCCAGGCAGCCCGGCTTACGCACACACCGATGCTCTCCCAGCCCCTTTTCTCTTGTACTTACTTCTTCTTCCCAGAACTTTCTTTTGCAAGTAAGAGAGCACGCGCCGCAGCAGAGGACAGAAAGTGGGGCTCAGTTCATCTGGTGATCTGCCCACACCCGCTGAGTCACTCATAATGGCCCCTCAGATGTCATTTTCTTGCTAAGACATTTGGAAAAATTTCTGCTGCTGAATCACATGCAAACACTGTAATTCAACAATCTTCTCTGAGTTATTCAAGGAGCTTCAGTGCACTCAGAGGAGGAAGACGGGGCGGATGGAATCAATGAATTCTCTGAGTGCTGTGTTTTCCCTAATTGCATTTCATTTGTCAAATGGAGGTGGGGGCGCTCCTTCCGAGCCCTGGGGGACAGCTCCCCGGGGGAAGTCTGGACGCGGGCGATTTGGGGGCTCTGGATGACACTTGGGTTTTTTCCTTATCATCTAACTTCTGTTCCCATAATAGACCCAAGTGACGTCCAGGAAAAGGGTGGCCATTGCGGCGGCGTCTCCTCCTGAGCTCTGACAGCGGCCGGAGCGGAGGGCGTTGCAGCTGAGGGCCGGTGGGGCCCTGCTTGGTCATGCCAGTGCCTTCAGGCAGTGGGCACTGCTGTCGGGTGGCGGTGTCACCTACCATGCTCCTGCCCCCTGCCCCCTGCAGCTCGGAGCTCCAGCGCAGCCACTTCGAACCCTCTGTAGCCTTTTGTCCCTTCTGCGGGGACAAAAGGACTGTCCCTCACCACAGATAGCTGCTTTTAACTCCTGGCTGCAGTTCAGGGCTGCCAGGGCTGGGCGGTGGGGTGGCTGGGCAGTTGGTCACCTTTATCCTGGTGGGAGAGCAGAACTTGAGTAACACCGGCCACTCAGGGGGACACGGTTCACCTGTGTCCCAGGAAAGGGCCACTACGGTCGGTCTGAGAAGGTGCCATGGACTCGCCACGGCGCTGGCTTTACTGACTTGGCCGTCCGAGGACAGCCTTCTCCTCGGGGACACAGCCCCCTCCACCAGAAGGGCGAAGGGATGCAGACAGAGTGGACACTTTTCGGACCCGTCCGTGGCCTCCCGCAGCACCCTACCCAGGCCCTTCGAACTCGGATAGCCAGCCCTCCATGCCCATGACGAACGAGCTCAGCGTGGCGCATAGTAGGTGCTCACTGCCTGGAAAAGGAGGGTACCATGTAGGTACAGTGAACCACAATTTCTAGCCTCCCGAGAAGCAGCCTCGGAAACGTGGCCTGCAAAGGCATGCGGCCCTCGCAGCGAACCTGGGCCGGTCGCCCTGCGCTGCCACTGAGGAAATGCAGGTTCAGGGAGGAGGTGGCATCTGCCCTCATCCGCGGCCCCACCCCCACAGCGGCAGGGTCCGAGACGCAGCCTGGGCAAACACTGCCCTCGGGGCTGCCAATCAGCACGAACAGGGGGCCTCTCTTTGCCCTTTTGCCAACTGCCTGTTAACAGGCGAAACTTTTAGGCAGTCATCTGGGCCCTGAGCAAACGGGATGGCTGGGAAGAATGCGCTCCAGGGCGGGGCGGCCACAGAGCCCTGGTTCACACAGCAAAGAATGAGCCCAGGAAGATCTAACGCCCCTCCCCGGCCCTCCTGGTCCCTCTGCGAGCAGCCCCCTGGGGGCACCTGTGGCTACTCCTCGGACAGACCTCCCCTGATGTGCCTGCCTCTGGGAACGGTTTGCACTTTTAGCCGAGACCACCTCTTCTAGACGTTGGAAAGGCCCTTGGGCCTCAGCCCCGCCCTCCACGAGGACATACTTGGAACACATAGGTCACTGCCTCTTGGGAACACCTGCTGTGCCGAGCATGGCCGCTCACACCTGCCCGGCGTGTGCCCGCTTGGCAAACATTTGCTGAGGCCCTGTCCCCAACCTGCCCGTTGGGGCACTCAGAGGTGACAAGGGCAATAGTCCCCAGGCTGGGGGAGATAAGGCGGGCCTAGAAGTAATGAGCAAACATGGAGAAGGGAAGTGCTGGGGCTGAGGGAAGGGGTGTCTGTGACCCAGGGGCTTCGAGGAAGGTCATGGGAAGGTCACGGAGTCCCAGGAGGGCAGGTGACTGGGGAGCTGCCCTGGGGCTCTGTGGGAGTCAGATGAGTGGTGGGGGGGGCTAGGGAGGGCAGGAGGGGGAACAGAGGGGAGGGTGGGTGGGGGGACTTCTTTTTTGTGAAAAGCACTGCCAGGCACCTGCGATTCCTTCGTCTCGAATTTACGCTCTTCACCATCGGGGGTGGCAGGGTTTGAACCGGAAGCAGCGGTGAGGCCTCGTCTGCGAGGCCTGCGGTCCAGCCCATTTGGGCGGAAAGAAATTCCAAATCTGGGAAGTGTTAGCAGGGTAGTAATCCTGCGCCATGGTTGTGGGGACCCGCCAGGCTAGTTGTTACGGGGGGGTTGTCAACGCTTGGCCACATGGCTACTGTGTTGCCTGAAACCTGGAGACTAAGTTGCAGCCCTGGCGGCTCCACCGCGAATGTATCACAGTATCTCCCGAAAACCAGGATTTCTATTTGCACAAGCGGCTGGAGCACTAACGTGGATACAATGTTGTCACTCAGCCTAGGTGCGCTCACGTGCCCACTGCTGCCCTAGCCCAGCCCTTCACAGCAACTTCTCCCCAGCCCAGGGCCTGACTGAGCGTCCGCCGGTCCGGACAGTGGCGGAGCGCAGCCGTGCAGGCGTGGGCCCGGGGGACAAAGTCCCGTTCCCTTTCAGCGCCCAGCAGGGCTCCTCCGTTCCGTGGATGGATGCCTCTGGGAGTGGGTAGAGGCTCTTCCCCCCCGAAGTCCGTCGTTAGTAACTTTCCTGCCTGTGCCACCGACCTCACGTCTTGAGCCTCCCCAGGCACACAGAAAGGGCAACGGGTTTCGGAGCTGAGGGTCAGGATGGGGCTTGGGAGGCAGGACAGACCCCTCAGCTGATGTCGCCCATCTGGTCAGAGGCAGGGGGGGCAGGGACCAGCGACTCCGAGTCCAGTTCAGTCCTGTTTTGGATCCACGTCCTGGGGGATTATATCTGCTAATCCAGTCACCTCCTTGGAGAGGTCTGTGACCTTGGGCTGCGCCCACCCGTCTCCTCCATCCCGGAACCCCCAGCTCCCAACGGGTGTGCCCGGCATACAGCGGGTCCCTGCAGGGGGCTGTTCAGTGAAGGGGGGCCCACCTTGGAGTGCCAGGCAGATGCTGGAGAGAGGCCTCAGGGAGCAGGTGCTTGCTGAGGAGGCCTGCCCACGTGTCGGGGGCTTCAGGGCTGGCTGTGGGAAGTGGATGGTTGGGCCGGGGCCTGGTTTTGCAGGTGGTTTGAAGGGAGCCCAGGGAAGCAAGCCAAGGACCTGGCCCAGCGGGTTTCCACCTCTGCGTCCCCCGTGCGGAGCCCTCAGGCTGGGCCTTAGTGAAACGCGGTTGTGAGTCCATGTGGCTCTCAGAGAACCCACGATCTGCTCAAGGAAACTGACGGCAAGCCACAAGTCCCCCGGACAGGGGGCAAGAGCAAAGGGGATGCAGGGCCAGGGAGGGCGCTGAAGGGACGGGTGGGCACGGGCCTGGACGGAAGGCCACGCAGGACAGGGACAGAGCTGTGTGCAGAGAGAGCAGAGGTTAGAAGGAAGGGATGCGCAGGGTGGGGGGCAAGCGCAGGCACGGGCCATGGACCTGTGGGCCTGGTGGACACGCCCTCCCGTACCCTCTCAGCCAGGCAGGCCCTCCGAGGGCCGAGGTCTGAAGAAGGGCTGGGGAGGTGAGAGGGGCCAGGCCAGAGTTGAGAGCTCTCTCTCTCGACTGCGGTGCCCCAGACTCTGGAGAATCACGTGCCGCTGTGACCACTCTGGCCAAGTTCCACCCAGGTCTCCCTCCGAAGTCACCCTGTGCCACCAGCGGCTATGGCAACGTGGCAGAAGACTACGGGAGCCGTGGGCTCTTAAGCGACAGGAGCGGGGGAGATGCCCTACGGGTTGTGTAGCTGTTGTGAAGTCACTTCATGCTCTGGGAGGTCATGTGTGGTCTCATTCGTCAAGTTTCGACAAAAGGATTTCTAATAATACAACTGGTGTGGACGGGGCCACACTCGGGAGGCGGTTCCGGTCACCCCAGGGAGCTAGGAGCCTCGGCTCAGTTGTCACACCAGGTGCCTCACCAACCAGTGCCCAGAGTCCCTCACGGCAGGCCCACAACTTGGGCTGGACCTCCAGACGCAGAGCACAGAGGTAGCCTTTGGCCGTGAACCCTAGGAAATGACCAGGCAATCTTCTGTGTCGGGAGAGAGAAAAACCACCCCCTTTGCTAGGATGACAGCAGAGAGCACAGCAGGGTGGGGGCTGGGCCTCCGGGCTGGACACGCCCTCAGGCCCCCCTGGCCGCGGGGCTGGGTCAGCTGGCCCCACGGCTGTGCGGACCAGAGTCGTGCTGGGCTCCCACGGCGCAGGAGGCTGCCCCAGAGTCTGCGGGTTCTGTGAAGACCTTGCACTCGGACACACGCAAGGATGCGAGAAATTGTGCACATTCAGATTGGCCAGTGTGGCAACCAGATCGGGGCCAAGGTAAGGAGACTTCCGTTCCCGGTACCAGCTGCCCCGTGGCCCCCAGGTGCCGCCGCCGACCAAGACACTGCCTCCGTGAGCCGAGCTGGCAGCATGTGCTTGCTGGGTGTTTGATTATTAATGCCTTTAATTAAAGTGACACGGGAAATAGCAAAGGCTTATAGGGTTAGTTTAATCCATCGAGTCCCCGGTGTATGACACGTGCATTGACCATTTTTACTTCATCATCCACAGCAATGAACATTTCACATCTACAAATGGCAATTTGTCCCTACTTTTCCAAAGTTTGTTGGGTAGCTTTTTTTAAAATTTAATTGTAATTGCTGTACAGTTTTCTGTCTTATACTCCCACCCCAGCCCACCGCCCCAGCCCTCCCCACCCCCCTCCCATTTCCACCCCCCTAGTTTTTGTCCATGTGTCCTTTATACTTGTTCCTGCAAACCCTTCTTCCCCTTTCCCCCTGAAATTCCCTCCCCTCTCCCCTCTGGTGACCGTCAGCCTGTTCTCAAGTTCAGTGTCTTTGGTTGTATTTGCTTGTTTGTTTGTTTTGTTGATTAGGTTCCTGTTAAAGGTGAGGTCATATGGTACTTGTCTTTCACCGCCTGGCTTGTTTGGCTTAGCACAATGCTCTCCAGTTCCATCCGTGCTGTCATGAAGGGTAGGAGCTCCTTCTTTCTTCCTGCTGCATAGAATAAAAATAAGGAACGCTTCACGAATTCGCGTGTCATCCTTGCGCAGGGGCCATGCTAACCTTCTCTGCATCGTTCCAGTTTTAGTGTATGTGCTGCCGAAGCCAGCACTGTTGGGTAGCTTTTGATACCACATCAGTCAGCTATCTTTCCCTTTTCTCCCAAATGTATGTTATAAAGCTACAAAAGATCAAGTACTTACTATTCCATTTAATGTGAAATAGAGAAGTAAAGAGGTAAACCTAGAAGTTTTGTGCATGGTAGCAAAAGGAATTAAAATACTCCCTTCGGAATATAAATGAGTTTTTCTCCTCCCCCCTTAACTTTTCCCACAAAGGACCTGGTTAGTTTGGCTAACACTAAGAAAACCAACTGACAGAACTCAATGCCTCCAATCCTAATTTTTTAAAACTTTTATTATTGATTTTAGAGAGAGAGAGGGAGGGACAGAGAAAAAGAGAGAGAGGAGAGCAGGGGAGAGAGACATCAGTTTGTTGTTCCACTTACTCACGCATTCATTGTATGCGCCCTGACTGGGGATCGAACCCACCACTTCGCCGCATTGGGGTGACTAACCAACTGAGCTACCTGGCCAGGGCTCCCACCCTCATTTTAAGATGACCAATGCTACAGTATCCGATTGTTCTCATTGCTATTTTAAAATAAGTTTTACAATTATGAACTGTATTAAAACTGTCTTTTAATTTAAAAAAATTGTGGCAAAACACAGCATGAAATTTACCATCTTAACCATTTCAAAGTTTATTACTCGGGGTACCTGGCAGAACTGAAAGTGCCCCTGTTAAACCTGCTCTCCCGATCCTTCTTCCCTCGGCCCCCGGCACCCCCCTCCTACTCCATCTCTAGCCCTCTGACCCCTCCTGGGCCCTCACGTAAGGGGCATCTACAGAATGCGCCTGGCTCACGTCACCAAGTGCGTCGGCCTCCAGGCCCATCAGCGCTGTAGCAGGTGTTGGAGTTTCCTTCCTGTCTTGAGGCTGAGTAGCAACATCCCCTTGGACGGACAGACCGATGCTTTGTGCATCCACGCCCCCACTCGCGGGCACTGCGGTTGCTTCCCACTTTTGGCTGCCCTCCTGGCGGACGCACCTGGGTGAAAACCGGTCTTTCAACCCAGGGGTGAACTCCTGGGGCAGGGAACCCTGCCGCTGGGAGGGAGGCCGCCTCCCTTCCGTGCCACGGTGATAAGACGTCCCAAACTAAGACACACAGGGAGGTGGGAGGCCTGAGCTCCCCCAGCTCTGAAGTTGGGAGATAACGCGGACAGAGGACCGCGAGGAGGGGCGTGGCTCTCACTCCAGAGCCGTGTGGTCTAATGGTTAGAGCCCTGGCAACTACTTCGTGTTCGGGGCCCGAAGAACTTGAACTAGTTACATTTCACTTGTGGTGTCAGAGAACTCACATTTACGTGTTCTTCCACACCCTCAACAGTGCCGACAATGTACTGTAAATAAGGCCACGGCTGGAGCAGAACCAGCACTTACAGGGTATGTCACAGGGGAAAGCCCCGGAGGGCTTTAACATAAACGAACACATTCATCGCGTGGGGCCGTGCATCCAGGGCAGTGAAAAGCAGCTGGGGGAGTGTTTCTGGTACAAGAGCTTGGCACATGGCTCTGTTATTGATAGCAAATACCGTGCATGTGGTTGGAGGTGTGGTATGTTTCAAATGGCTGCCAGAGAATAAGCTGCGCGTGGTTTTGGATTGTGGGTGCACCCGATCCCCCAAGTGTACACGGCCTGACCTGGGCATGGAGGTCCCGGGAGTGGGGTTTCGGTAGGCTGCAGGAAAACACATCGCCACGGTGGAATGAGATATCGTGGTGAAGCCAGCTAAGGGCCCTGCCTGTCTCCACGCTGGAGCCGAGACTCGACCCGCTTGAAGCACCGCAAGGAGAGACGACAGACACCTCGTCTGACGGGCACTTCGAATCTGAACCAACCGCTCCCGTGTGTACAAGGGCCTGGATTTAGCAGGAGCAAAGTCCAGTGCAATAGTGTGCGCTGCCAGTTCCCTTTGGGAGCTCGGGGTGGGGGTGGGGGTGGGGGTGTAGACCGTGGTCCTCAGAACCGTGGGTGGCGGAGGCCGCAAGGGAATGGCACCATGGGGAGAACATGGATGAAAAGGACCGAGAGCACGTATGGGGAGGGACGGTCACGCAGACCCGGGAACACAGGCCTCCGCCCAACTTCCTGCTCAACCTGGGGGCTCGCCGGGCCGACTCGGCCTTTCTCTGGGTCCCTCTGCACACTGAGCACGCTCCTCCGCTTTCAGTTCTGGGAGGTGATTGGCGAGGAGCACGGGATCGACGAGGTGGGCAGCTACGGCGGGGACTGCGCCTTGCAGCTGGAGAGGATCAGCGTGTACTACAACGAGGCCCACGGTAGGACGCCACGCCCGGGCAGGCGGCGGCCGCCAGTCCCAGGGGCGTGGTCGGGGGGATCACAAGCGGCCATGGGAGCGATGTCCAGGCAGAGCAGCAGAATCCCGAGTGACGGGTCCCCAAGCCCGGTTCAAAGAAGCCACCGAATGGGGGCACACGTCTCAACATGAGCAGTATAAGCACCAACCTTCCTTTTTGGTTTTTAAATGAAAACCAGAAGCATTTCCAACAGGAACAGACTCCCTGTCACTCGCAACACAACACGACAGAGTAATGAAAAGAGAATTTCTAAGGTGTTTTGTAGATTTGCAGGGTCAGGATGTAACTTCAGTCTCTTTCTACCAAGGACAACTTCTTTTCTTTTCTTTTCTTTTAGGCCCCATGTCACAAGATTCTATTTTGATGGAACATTAACTTGTAGAAAAACAACAGTTTGCTGATTCCCTATTTTTCCGCGCAGGTAAGAAGTACGTGCCCCGAGCCGTCTTGGTGGACCTGGAACCGGGGACGATGGACAGCATCCGGTCCAGCAGGCTGGGAGCCCTCTTCCAGCCGGACAGCTTCGTCCACGGTAGGTCTGCCTGCCTCCTGGGGTGCTCTGCTCCCTCCACCCCGCCTCCCCCAGCCGCGGAGCCGTGACCGCGACCCCTCTGCCGCAGGTAACTCTGGGGCCGGCAACAACTGGGCCAAGGGCCACTACACGGAGGGCGCGGAGCTGCTGGAGAGCGTCCTGGACGTGGTGCGGGCGGAGAGCGAGGCCTGCGACTGCCTGCAGGGCTTCCAGCTGGTGCACTCGCTGGGCGGGGGCACGGGCTCGGGCATGGGCACGCTGCTCCTGAACAAGATCAGGGAGGAGTACCCCGACCGCATCCTCAACTCCTTCAGCGTCATGCCCTCGCCCAAGGTGTCGGACACCGTGGTGGAGCCCTACAACGCCGTGCTGTCGGTGCACCAGCTGATCGAGCACGCCGACGCCTGCTTCTGCATCGACAACGAGGCGCTGTACGACATCTGCTTCCGCACGCTGCGGCTGGCCACGCCCACCTACGGCGACCTCAACCACCTGGTGTCCCTGACCATGAGCGGCGTCACCACCTCCCTGCGGTTCCCGGGCCAGCTCAACGCCGACCTGCGCAAGCTGGCCGTGAACATGGTGCCCTTCCCGCGCCTGCACTTCTTCATGCCCGGCTTCGCGCCGCTCACGGCGCAGGGCAGCCAGCAGTACCGGGCCCTGTCGGTGGCCGAGCTCACCCAGCAGATGTTCGACGCGCGCAACACCATGGCCGCCTGCGACCCGCGGCGCGGCCGCTACCTGACGGTGGCCTGCATCTTCCGGGGCAGGATGTCCACCAAGGAGGTGGACGAGCAGCTGCTCGCCGTGCAGACCCGGGACAGCAGCAGCTTCGTGGAGTGGATCCCCAACAACGTGAAGGTGGCCGTCTGCGACATCCCGCCCCGGGGGCTGAACATGGCCGCCACCTTCATCGGCAACAACACGGCCATCCAGGAGCTGTTCACCAGGGTGTCGGAGCACTTCTCGGCCATGTTCCGCCGGAAGGCCTTCGTGCACTGGTACACGGGCGAGGGCATGGACGTGGGCGAGTTCGTGGAGGCCGAGAGCAACGTGCACGACCTGGTGTCCGAGTACCAGCAGTTCCAGGACGCCACAGCGGCTCTGCAGGAAGATGAAGAAGGCGCCGCGGGCGAGGCCGCAACGCGGGCAGGAAACGCGGACCGTCGGTGACCGCGAGAGGAGCCGAGTGCGTCCGCCGCGGGGCGCGGGCTCAGACGCAGTGTCTCCGCGCGCAGGTGCGTCCGGCAGCCACCCCACGCCTGCTCCGCTCACGCTCACGGCTCAGCCGGCTCCGCCGCGACACGGGACCGCGGGTGGGGCCGGGACCCACCGATAGGCACGAGCGTCCTCTGGGGGCGCCCCCGTTCCGCGCACAGCGTATGCACGCCTTTCCACAGTAAAGTGAATTCGTGGCAAAGCACCCCCTTGGTTCGCAATGTTTACCGGGTGTTCGCGGAGCGCGGGACTGGGCACGCGGACAGCATGTGTCTGCGTGGGGAGGGCGTCACCTCGTGGGCCGCAGTGCTGAGACGTGCCCGGAGTCCTGACTCCCGTCCTGGGCGCCAAGGCTCTGCTCGGCGTGAAGACCTCTCTGGTGCTCGCTGGCTTCTAGAAAAGCCGGGCGACTGGCTGGCATACGGGCAGCCACGGGCCAAGGTGAGGCAGTGCCCACGAGGGCAGCGTGCAGCCCGTGTGCACAGCGTGCCCACTGGTCCGAGGGCGGGGGAGGGAGGGAGGGAAAGTACGCCCCCCCCCTTACAGACTCGGGCCCCAACCAGCAACCAAACCGACAGGCGAAGCCCAGCCGACCAGTCCTCCCCTCTGGAGTTCTGAGTGCCCGGCTGCCCAGTGGCCGGTTTGTCACGCTCACTGTCTTACTCGTGCGGGCCCTGGAGCCTCACCTACCTGCCGCTTGGTTTGCCTCGTCCAGGCCACTCCGGGCTGGCCTGCCCCCTCCCACACAGTCACTGCCTCCCACTCGCAGGGAGCAAGTGAGTGGCCACCGCTGCAGGGTCCTTGTCAATCACAGAGGACGCCATTGCATTAGGGAACTTTTACTGTGCAAATGATTTTGCAGACGCTGCCACACGTGTTGGCGCGATGACACAGTTTTAATCTGCTCCCATCACCGCGGGACCCAGGACACCTCAGGGGAGCGAAGTCACCCACAGCCCCTCCTTACAGCTTACCTATCCCGATGCGCAGCGAGACGCCCTCCGCAGTTACCACTGGGCCCCGCCCTGCGCTGTCCAGGGACAGCGCGTGGGAGGGCGCTCTGACCCTCAGGGCAGGGGACACTGACCTGTCAGGCACCCAGGGCCTCGTCTCCCAACCAGCCTCCCTGATCTTCAATAACAAGGCCGCAGGCAGGGGGCCGGAGCAGCCCATTCTGAGAAACTTCACTTTTCCTGCAGGTATGCGGGGTGGGGGGGAAGGACTGAAACTGGCAGGAGAACAGTCAGGTGTTGCTGTGGGCATCCTGGCGAGCCTTCTATTTACAAAGTGAAACAAAAAAGTTTTAAATACTTTCTACTTGTGGTTCAAGAATCACTAAAAAGAGTCACAAACTAAACTGCACCTGTACATTCTTACTTTGAAGTCCCTAACATCCTTAGACGCTAAACTGACTTACCACCTGTGATTACATAACAATGTATACACATGCTTCCTCTAACACTTTCCTTCTCAAATCTAAAAAGGCAATTAGCCCTGGCTGGTGTGGTTCAGTGGCTTGAGTGCCAGCCTGTGAACCAAAGGGTCACCAGTTCGATTCCCAGTCAGGGCACACGCCTGGGTTGCGGGCCAGGTCCCCACTAGGGGGTGCGCAAGAGGCAACCACACACTGATGTTCCTCTCCCTTTCTCCCTCCCTTCCCCTCTCTAAAATAAGTAAAATCTTTAAAAAAATATAAATATGCACTGAAATGGATGCAGAAGGATATAAATCTAAACTTTAAAAAGGAAACCCATGTAACAGGCACGCCAAGACAAAAAAAAAAAATACAACTAAGTGACGAGGAGATAGTCAACCTATCAGATGCACAGTTCAAAACACTGGTGATCAGGATGCTCACAGAACTGGTTGAATATGGTCACAAATTAGAGGAAAAAATGAAGGCTATGAAAAGTGAAATAAAGGAAAACACACAGGGAATCAACAGTGACGGGAAGGAAACCAGGACTCAAATCAATGGTTTGGACCAGAAGGAAGAAATATCCAACCAGAACAGAATGAAGAAACAATAATTTTTAAAAAATGAGGAGAGGCTTAGGAACCTCTGGGACAACTTTAAACGTCCCAACATCCGAATCATAGGTGTGCCAGAAGGAGAAGAGGGAGAGCAAGAAATTGAAAACTTATTTGAAACATAATGAAGGAGAACTTCCCCAATCTGAAGAAGAAAATAGACTTCCAGGAAGTCCAGGAAGCTCAGAGAGTCCCAAAGAAGTCGGATCTAGGGAAGTACACACCAAGGCACATTGTAGTAACATTACCCAAGACTAAAGACAAAGAGAGAAATCTTCAAAGCAGCAAGAGAAAAAGAGAGAGTCACCTACAAAGGAGTTCCCATTAGACTGTCAGCTGATTTCTCAAAAGAGACCTTGCAGGCAAGAAGGGGCTGGGAAGAAGTATTCCAAGTCATGAAAGGCAAGGACCTACATCCAAGATGACTCTATCCGTAAAGCTGTCATTTAGAATGGAAGGGAAGATAGATAAAGTGCATCTCAGATAAGGTCAAGTGAAAGGAGTTCATCATCACCAAGCCCTTATTACACGAAATGTTAAAGGGACTTATCTAAGAAAAAGATAAAAAATATGAACAGTAAAATGACAACAAACTCACAGTTATTAACAACCAAACCTAAAATGAAAACAAAAACAAACTAAGCAAACAACGAGAACAGGAACAGAATCACAGAAATGGAGATCACAGTGGGGGAGTGGGAGGGGGCGAGAATGGGGGAAAAGGTACAGGAAATGAGAAGCATAAATGGTAGGTAGAAAACAGACAGGGGGAGGATAAGAATGTTATAACAAATGGGGAAGCCAAAGACCTTTTATGTATGACCCATGGACATGAACTAAAGGGGGGGAAATGCTGGTGGGAGGAGGTTAGGGTGGAGGGCAATGAAGGGGGGGAATGGGACAAGTGTAACAACATAATCAATAAAATATATTTAAGCATATATATATATAGAGAGAGACCTCTTACAAATTTATACAAAAATAAAAAATAATCTAATAGGAAAATGTGCAAAAAGATTATGAATAGGCAATTTGCAGAAAAGTCAAGATCCAAGAGACCAAATATATAGAAAACTACTCAAACTCACTCTTTTCTTCCGACTAGCAAAAATGATCAAGGAGATGAACACTTATCGTCAACAGAAATGTTGAGAAAACTTGCGTCGACTGCTGGTGGTAGTATAAACTGCTATGGAAACTTTGGAAGCATCTGGTAACATCGACTTCAAAAACATACTTTGATGAGACTCCGACTACTGTAACATGTTCTTCAAATAAAAAAGTTCAAAAGAACAGACGTACAAATGTGTTTACTGCAGCACTGTTACTAATGCCGAAAAAAGAAACAAAAGGAATGTTTATTAATAGGTAACAGCTGAGTGAGTGATGATGGGTCCACATTATGGAATATTCTAGAGCCATAATGGAGTGAGTGAGAGCTATCCTAGTTGAAGTACTTCCTCTACGAGGTTTTGTCAAACAAGAAAATGCAGGGACAGGAAAGCGTCTGCACTACAGTACCAGTTAATGAGGTTACCGATCACCCCCAAACCCTTCTACATTTGTGCGCTTACACGCGTTCACACGTGGTTATCTGGGCGGAGGGGAAAGGGCGGGGGGAGCCACCAGAAAAGAAAAAGAAAAACAAAACCTTCTGAACGCTATAAAGATTTTTGCTTGCTCAATAGCCATCTCATAAATTAAAGTACGAAGAAACTCAAATTTTAAATGGCCCAATTGCTCTTTTTCAGACTCAATAATATTCCTTTTCTTGGGCTCTAGTCACCCAGACTGATTTAGTTAAAAATATTTCAAAGCGCATCTCACCAGTCTCTTTCGTATGGTAGAAACAGTTAAGAAAATAACAAACCCCCAACTCTAGAAACCAAAGGAACCCGTCCTCTGGCTCTTCAGCGGCGCCGTTACTACGGTGACAGTGGTCTCTCCGAGCGCGACACAGCCAAGTGGGAATCTTAGAGCCTGCCGCATGCCTTCACTTCACGCCCGAGAACTCCCCAAGAACGAAGGCTGCCCAGCACCCCATGGCACCCCGAACGAGTGGCTGCAACCCCAAGCAGACCTGGCCGGGGGTCCCCGGTGGTCAGGACAGCCCCGCCAGCCTCACCCAGGGGAGCAGGGCACCGAGGCCTTCTCGTTGGGGATCAGTTCAGGGCACTATTTAATCACAAAGAGCCTCAGGAACTCTTTGCTGGCAGGGAACTCTCTTACTCAGGTCCTTTCAACCTCGCCAGATCACAGGCCCTGTCCCTAAGTCTCATGTCTGATTTTCACGTCTGCCTCCCTCATAAACGACTTCTAATTACTTAGCTGCAAACGACTCGGCCCTTTGCCTATCGGTTACTCAGGTTATCAGAAGGCCCCGCGGCCCGGTGATTCACCGACTTCCCTGAGTGTGAAGCTCCCGGTGCCTCCGTCACTGCCCACCCAGGGGCCTGCACTCCAGAACGCGGGCAACGCCCCCCGGCCAAGTGCTCCCGAAGGTCCTCTGAAGCTCGCCCAGCTGTCCAGCGCCCGGCTCCCCCACTCACTCTGCGGCTGCTGCTCCTGCAGGCCCTGTGCTGAGGATTAAATAAAACTCACAGGTCAAGTGTCCCGGGGGCAGGAAGTCGTCTCTGTGAGCACAGAACAAAGACATTTTCTGGGCTCCTTAGCACTGCTAAGTGGCCCTGACAAATGACTATCAGCTCAAGTACCATGGTGTGAACTGGGCCTGGGCCTGGTGCACGAGCTGAACAGTGTTTCAAAACTTCCTGTTCAAATTTATTTCTGTTCTCTGAAAACAGTTAAAATCAAGTAGTTAACTTTGCAATGGGGTTCTCCTCAGCCAAGTGCTTCCAAGTTCCAAAGAAAGACAAAACACAACACTTGCAGCAAGCCCCACCCGGGAACGCTCAGCGAACGATGAACCGCCTCGCCAACGCCACCAGGTGCCCCCGCAGCAGCCAGGCCCCCCAGAACCTCGGATTTTAACTGCAGCCCAGCCAATCAGCGCAGTAAGCCGGTGTTGAAGGGCCCTGCTTCACGCCCTGTGAGCAATGCCCCAGATGATGAAGATTCATTTACCCAACCACACGAGCAGCTTCCTGCGCTTAAATTCCAACGTTGTTTTTCTCTACAGGTTGGAAGTGCGCAGGAACGGGATGAATACCCCAATTCAGTATTTTCCCCCCGATCAAGGGTTCAGTAATCATTCTCACTCAGCCTGCTGGTCAAGCAGCGCCGCCTCGGGGGACCGCCGCCGGCACAGGCGGACGCCAGGGGGACACGAGGCTCTCACCCGGCTTCTGCAATTCAAAGATAAGGGGTGAGAGCCTGATGACAGAGCCTGCCTGTGCCAGTTCACGTCGTGGAAAAGAGAACTTTCCATTTTGAGACATTTCAAACTGCCTTCTGGATCTCCTTGGCCACCAGATGCTACAGCTGCCGCTCTCACGGAAGAACCCTCGGCTCCCACGGTCCCCGCCCCGCAGCTGCGCACAGCCCCCCCTCGGAGAGGAGGCGCCCGAAGGAAGCCGACACCGCCAGCTCGAGTGAAGCACTTCAGTTTATTGGCACCGTCCGTCCACCCAAAGACCGGCGTCCCGCCCCCCACGGAGCAGGGCTGCCTTCCATCCGCCACGGCAAGTGCCCACGCATCTTCACCTTGAAAACGGAGCGGTGTTCAAGCTTTAACCCGGGTCTAGGAGGAAAAAAGAAAACGCAGAAGTGGCTAGTCCTGTTTTCTTAGAAACCCAACGCGAAGGGCGAAGATGACGTCTTTACAACGAGTGATCTGAGTGCGGCTGTCATTCAGCAGCTGGTGAGGAGCCTGGGCTCCCAACAGGGCCTGGGCCGAACAGGCACTTGTTTCCCTGCTCAGTGAGACCAAACACCCGCCCAGCAATAAAGCAACTGCTTTGCCTTTAAAGGACACCCGAGCCCCCTGTGCTGCCAGGGTAGGGGCCCAGCGGGGACACGTGCTGACGGAGCTGGACACTGTCCCCGGCCTGGGGAGAGGGCGGGGCTGGGGCGTCTCCGTCAGCTCCTCGTGAGAGACGAAAGGACCTGCCAGAGCCGGGCCTCGTCGCTCGGAACTCTGATTAGACGGAGAGCCCTAGAAACAGGACCAAGTTCCAAACACCGCATTTCCAGACTCATAATAAAATATTCACTAATTCAAAATGAAAATGAAAAGTGCTTAGGGGAGACAGTTCCAATAAGTAAAATTGCTCATAAGCACACGCTGCCAAAGGACTGATATTTACTGCGTTTCTCCACTACTGCAAGTCTGAGGCTTTTTAAAAAGCAAAGCAAGAAAAGTAAATCTGAAAAACCTCTCTGGTAATTTGCCTTCCTCATCTTTGAAATAACTGTACAGTAGTTTGGAGCACAAAAGTCTCACCAACCGTCTCACAGACGGAGAATGTCACAGAATGTCACTGCGGGTCGCCAGCACCCTTGGAGGAGGGGGAGGGGCCGCGTGCTCAGAGAGCGCGTTGCGCTCAGCCCGGCAGCGCTCCCCGCGGGGTCCTGCGGACGCTCCCGCGTGACACATGGTAGGACCCTGGCCTGTACCCGCAGCCCTTCCGTGCAGGGGTGACTTGTGAGAACATTAGCAGGTGTGGGGGAAACTAAAACATAAAAAACGGCAATTGTTCATGCTCCTGACTGTTATGTAACTCCAGCAGCAATTACGAAAATGAGAGTTTATCCTCCAAATTCTTTGGCTTTGCGCAAGTGAAACAAGTTTAATTAAAGTAAGATGGCTCTCCACTCAGGCACTGCCGCGCGAGCCGAAAACCAGCGAGGCAATTACCTCTGCTCGTCAGGCCCAGACAGCGTTCTCTGATTACGCCACAGGGCTGCACGCCCTGTGTGCTTCGAGTTATTACCCCACCAACGTCTACGTGTCCGAACTGACCAAAAAACGGACAAAATTCAACACTCAGGGTGTACTGTAAATAATTAAGATGCAACTCTTCCAAATCAGTCAGAACTTACACATTATTCCTTCTTCACTTTCACAATTTTGACGCTGCTGCCGGAAGTCTTCTCAGCACTTGCTTTGAACTCTGTTTTCAGCGCGTCCCTTACTGCCTTCGCGCAGATCTGGGAGTATCGGATGTAGCTGGGGGAAAATGGGACAGCAGGCACTTAATTACAACGGTCCAGCCAGGCTGGCTGCGCAACTGGTTTTTAGATCATGTATTTTAGATTTTACTTATTCATTTCTTTAGAGGGATGGAGAAAGAGGGAGTGAAACCTCAACGTGTGGCTGCCTGTCACGCGCCCCAAAATGGGGACCTGGCCCACCCACAACCCAGGCCTGTGCCCTGACTGGGAATTGAACTGGCAACCCTTTCCTTCGCAGGTCAGTGCTCAGTCTACTGAGCCACACCAGCCAGGGCCCTATCATGTATTTTAAGTTCTGGTTTGATGGTACATCATCATAGAACCAGATTTAGAAATGACTTAATGCCCAAAAGAATCTGCACAGAGACGACGACTAGGAAGAAATGCACCAGAATCTTGGTGTTGGGGGGGGGGGTGTGTCTTTGGTTTTTCTACTTTATGCTGTTTTTCTTCTTTAATGCATATTAGTTTAAAATAAAAAAAGCGCATAGATGGTTTTAAAAAATCCTGCAGGACAGGAAAGAAAATAGACCAAAGTGTTAATGGGGTCTGTAGCAGGAGGGATTCTCCCGTTTCTCTACTTAAAACTTCTTGTATTGTTACAAGTATATATAATTAAAAAAGAAAAAAACTATTCTCAACGAAAAGTTCTTTCTCTGATTAAGTATTTAAAGGTTTTCCTCAGAATACTGATTTTGTTTCACAAGTCTGCCATGAAATACTTCCCCATCAATGTTTCCAGATGAAACAAACCAAAATGTCCTGAGAACATCATCAATTCCAGCAAAATATCCAACAGCCTGCTTCCTGTTTGGTGGATGGACTCCATCAACATCTTATTTTCCAGAAGATGTCAGCTCACTTTTTACACTTTTTGAAAACAGGAAGGGGGCTGCTGTCTATTTTCTTGTGTTTCAGATTTGGGTTGTTTTTTTAGGGGCAAGAGGTAGATGTTCGGATGCCTGCTTCCACTCTTACCAACTGGGTGACCTTCAGGCTGTTCCACCTTTTCAGCTCGTTTATTCACCCAGAGAAACAATAGAATAAAATAGACGCATAATTATACTTGCCCCACCGATGGGTGGGAGGAGGAGAGATAAAGTGTGGAAAGCATGAATCACCATGTCCCTCACATAGTAGGTGCTTAATAAATGGAACCCGTTCCTGGAACTATTGTCCTCCTGATGCTGCAGAACTTTGCGTGACCTCACATGCCGGGAACACTGGGTTGCTCAGGTGTCTCCCAGGCCTCCACCCACAGAATGCCACCGCTAGAAGGTGCTCCTTTGCTCAGGCAGGTAAGAAGGTGTGGCACCTGGAGCAAGGCACCACGATCTCTGGACTGGGTAACAGGTGTGACAGGGAACAGAGAAACCTAGACTGATGTCTTTCCTGTTACACTAGATGCTATGTTCTCTAACGGGTGCAGCGTTTGTGCTTCCGTGAGCCACGACCACCTGTGCGCAGGACTCTCTGCAGGTAAGAGCAACAGAAGTTAATGCAAAATGAAATCAAAACTGTGCACTCTTACGAATGGCCCCATTGTGACGCTGAAAATATCAGAAGATGTTGACAGTGGTAACCTCGGGAGAACTCTCCCCAATCCTTGTAATTCCAAAGTTTTACATCACTTGTCACTTTTAAAATGGAGTGTCACGAAAAAGGCAAAGGCCTGGGCCTAGGAACTGCTCTCTCTGGGACACTGTCGCGGGTATACTCTCACGACGTCGGCAGCGTCGCTCCAGGTGCAGATCTGCACCCCGAAGCAGGCAGGCACGCGGGGGCTCGCACGCAGGGCACCCACAAGCGTGTCTGCACCCCAGGCTGCGCCCGGCCTCCCCGGCCCGCACGGCCGCCATCTTGGTGCGCTTGCCTGCCGCCCCCCGCCGCCCCCGGGTGACCTCCGACCCCGGGCCGCCCTGCGCCCTCCCCTTGCACCCCTCCCGAGGCCTGAGCCTACCTAAGTCCAGCCTGTCGCCAGTAGGCCACCATGATGTCCAGAGAGGGGACCTGTCGAACCGAATCGCGAGGACGCGCCAATGTCGGCTCAATGCGTGACCCAGCGGCCGGAAGGTCAGGCGGGAGAAGCGGAAGGGGCGGGGCTGTGGACCTGCCAATCCGGTTGCCTCGGCCCCGCCCGGCCCAATCGGACAGCCCCTGCTGCCCGCCACGGAACGCCCCCCACAGCGCCGAGAGCCAATGGGGGCGCACAGCTCGGACCGCAAGTGCCAATCCCCGGGAGGGCCTGCAGGCCACGCCTGCTGATTGGCTCGGTGGGCGCTCGTGTGCACCCCCGCCTCCCGCCTCGAGCGGGGCAGCAAGGGCAAGAGATGTACTGGAGGGAACTCGAGGTCGCGTGGCTTTAAGGGCCTCGGATGCGAAGCCATGACCAAAGCCGGTGTCGCGGCGCACCCAACGGGGGCCCGATGGGACATTGAAAACACCAGAGTTGCAGTTAACAAGGGAACAGGCTTAACAGCTTCTGGGTCCTGAGAACCACGTGCTGTGTGCCAGGACTCGCAGCACAGGAAGGGCTGGGAAGGCTGGGGATACAAGCGCAGGGCATCAGGCCGGGGGTTGGGAGAACTCCAGAGGCAGGGGAACTTCTGCGTAGGCATGTCAAGTTTTGGGAAGGTGCCTCCACCCAGCAGCAGAGCTGGGTTAGAGCCCAGGGCAATTAAGTATATTCTTAGTGGGGGAAAAGTGTTCACTTTGCTCTTCACATTCAAAAAGATTACAGTCAGCCTTGGCTGGTGTGGCTCGGTGGACTGAGCACCAGCCTGCAAACCAAAAGGTCACCAGTTTAATTCCGGGTCAGGGAAGATACCTGGGTTGCAAGCGAGGCCCCTGGTTGGGGCCATGCAAGAGGTAGTGTTTCTCTCTCTCCCCCTCCCCCCTCTCTAAAAATAAGTAAAATCTTAGAAGATGATAAGGAAAAACCGTAGTTAAAAGGAAGTTTTTATTAACAAGAAAGGTTCTTAATTTGTGTGAGATCCAATTTTAGCATCAAATAGTTTAAGGCACTCTGGCCCAAGCCCTCTCACGTATATGTGCTTACTGTGATTCACATTGCATCCAGCAGAGCCAGGAACACCAGCCGTTCAACTAAAAGGAGCAACTACACAGAAAAAAAAACTTTAGAGAATGTTATCATTAGATCACAGTAGTAAAACAAATCAAACAAAATAAAATTTGTTAAATCTTTTTATCTGGGCATTCGTTACACTTTTCTCAGAACAAGTACAATTTACAGAAATTAAACAAGGCATCTTTTTTTATTAAGTATCAGTATTTAGCAATGTTCTGTTTAGCTGAAAAGTTATTTCAACCGTAGAAACCATCTCTAGTTACAAAAAAATAGTAAAATGTTATTGAATTTCACTTGTTTTTACAAATGCCCTAAGAAGTCTTAAGCTAAACAATATTTTAAGTAGAGAATCACTTATTTCCCCATAGTTTGGCGCCCTATTTCTGTGGTTTATGTACCTGGTTTCTTTTTACAGGAAATCTGACTAGTTTATCACATTAAGCATTGTAAGACAAAGCCAAGGCTAATTACCTTTTAACAAAAATACTCTCTAAGCAACAATTGCAAGTATGAAAGATATTTTTTACTGGTTGATAATTGATTGCTACCAAATACAAAATGAAATACATTCACTGTGTTCAGAGTGCAGCTGGCCTTTGGCACCCGACGTGAGGATTCCTTGTAAATAAAAGCCGCAGGCAGGCCGCGCTGCGGTGTGCGAGGTCAGTGCTCCCCCCACCCGCTCTTCTCGCCCCTCCGCCCCCAGCCCCCGCAGTGGCACGCTGTCACTAGAGACACTAAGCGCTGGGATTTATGCCTCAGATCAAGACATCGTTTGAGTAATTTCAAATGATGTACAGCTCCTCATGCAAAAAAGATGTTTTGCGGTCACAATTACTTCAAAAAGTAATTATATTCAAATAACCTGACATACCATGCTTTAGCAATTACAGAACCTTGATTTTGACACATGGCAATTTATAAGTTAGGCAAATGTGAAATGCTAAAAGATGTGAACAGCTGTTCTTCTGTTTAAGTTTAGAGTGCTGCAAAATTCTGGTAATTACTTTATTTTTTCAGTGAACATAACCAGCCCACGACACAGAATACTAACTCATGAAGTACAGATCCAAGGAAGGTAACGACTCCACGAAGCTACAAAACTTTGACAAATCAATGCAGTACTCTTTAATAGAACAAACCCTACTTTTGCTGGGGTTATACTTGAGTGGTAATTTTCACTCTGAAAATGTCATTTAAGTGCCAAATTAAAACACTGATGTTTAATGGTGGTTTGCAGCAGGGCAAGTTATTTTATACAAATTTAATGTATCTTCTAAAACTATCCCATTTCTCCCTCGAACGTGAGACCCCTCTTGGAGGTGACCACAGTGGCGCAACTGCGCCTGCTCGCAGGCGGCCGGCTCTGTTCTGGGGCTGGTCCAGGGCCGGGCAGAGCTCCGGTGCACGAAAGGCATCCCACGGGACGGGGACTCGACATGCTGACGGCAGTTCCCAAGCACTTTTCAGAAACTTAAATTTTCACGTAAATACTGGACAGGACAGTCATTCCACACAACGCCAACGATTTCAGATGTCCCCCTTATTCAGAAACCCTGTCTCTCTGTTTTTATGGAGTCACACAGCCTTTCTTCAGCTTATTAAAAAAATTCTACCTAAAATATAGCTCTACTTTTCCCTTTATTTTAGTTGTATTTTTAAATAAGGAATAAATATAACGCCAGCTAGCCGAGACCCGGGAGCCGGGAGCCGCGCACCAGCTCCCATCACTCCTCCGCCAATGCCGCCGCCGCCATCGGGGTCCTCATGCTGCCTCTGGCCGAAGCCGCCAGCTCCTCAATCTCGGCGTTGAGCTTGTGTATCACCCACTCCATTGCTTCTCGGCCCTAAAAAAATCCAACACGTTTACTGTTACCAAGCGAGAGCGAAGGCAGGTATCGAATGAACGGCACGTTAGGAGTAGCGAGGAGCCTGCCAAGAACGATGACACCTCACAGGTCGGTTGTTTGTCTTCGCCCAGTATCAAATGCCTTCAACAAACGGCTGGATCTGCAAACCGGTTTTTATTTTGTGTGCAAACGATGTTTCCAAAAGAACCTCTAATTAACTGACAGTGATTAGAGTCGCCCCCTTTTTGGAGATGAGGCCAAGCCCCTTTTTTCTGTTATGTCCGTATTTTAAACCAAAATCCTACGCAAGGTCTAAAGCGTTCGCCCCGAACCCGGAAAGGTCTGGCCCGACCCCTCGCCCGCGCTCTCCTGCACTCCACGTGCTTCCTGGAGGCAAAGCAGCAGCAGCGTTTCACTGTCCCTGCCTCAGGGCCTTTGCACACTCAGGTCCTGTCTGAAATGCTTCCTGCACCTCCCTCACACCCAGCCTGCCCCTCACTCCAGACTCGGCAAACGCTGCTCCGCGAACACCGTGAACACCCCCCCACCTGTCCGCACCTTTCCTGCCCTAACGACACGCTGAGCGGGTGATGGTGCCTCCCTGAGCTCTGCAGGGCACGGCCACATGCCCTCCCTTCCCGCTGAACCCCCCGCCTAGCCCAGCACTCTGCCTGGCACGGAGAAGGCGGCTACGAATATCTTCTGACGGCGGAAGGGTTGCATCAAATGGGCTACAGAACAGTGCACTACGCATCCTCTGTCCGACCTTAGTTTTAAATCGTACGCACGTTCTCAACGGGGCACAAATGAGCTGGGCAGTGGTGGGGAGAAATTTTTTCACGTATAAAGCATACCTGTCCGTCTGTCTGTCTGTGTACCTATCTACCGCGTGAAATCAATACACAGGGCAGGGCAATTAGGGAAAGAATGTCGACAACGGATCTGGGACAGGGGGACGATAGTGGCCCAGGCTGAGAATCGGTGCTTTACGCAATGACACACGGTGACACATCACCGAGCACGTCCTACGCGCGGGGCCCTGGGCCACGTGCTTTCTGTCATCTCACTGCTCTTCAGCCTGACCCTGTAAGATGGGCAGTCAGCCTCCACTCCACGGACGGTAAACTGAGGCACAGCAGGGTTAACGTCATGGCCCAAGGCTGAAAGGCTGGTAAGAGTCAGAGCGTGGGCACGAACACCAAGGCATGCTGGGCCCCAGAGCCCACACGGCAACAGCCCGTGGATTCTCACTGCGTCCCGACGTCAGCGGGCGAGGACAAAGGCAGGTTCAGCGCTAGGCTCTCCCGAGAGCGGAGCCCCGGAACAGCAGCCCCGGGCTGAGGCAGTCTCACACACCTTGCTAGCATTCGAAGAGATCGTACTGGCCATCAGCCCCTCCAGGTAGCTGCTGAGACTGACCCCCTTCACGGAGATGATGGCTTCCTGGGTCAACACAGTCCTGGAACAAAGCACATTCACTCAGCTTCAGAACGAACGCACTTTCACGTTCTCAAGACACTTGGGAAAAGGATTAAAACATCTGTAAAGTAAGTTTGTTAAAACATTTTTTACTTACTTTTCTGGGTTCTGAGGATGCGGTTTATACGTAAGCCTCTCATCTACTGAAACCATATTTGTAAATGAAATCTATAGAAATTAAAAAGAAAACAACAAATCATTTTGGAAACCCAGATTAAAAACATTTTCAATATTAAGTCATAAGCCCAAATCTTACCAGCTAAACATGCAGAACAAATAAACCACTTTGATATTACCGTGCAAATAAGCATGTGAATTTCACCATTCACTGCTCACTTTCATTACACATTAATAAACCCGAGCAAGTGCCCCGCGAGCAACGGCACGCCCGGCACCCGGGCTCGTCTCGGCGCCTGCTGCCCCAGGAGGAGCGGGCGGCGGGGCCGGCTGCAAGGCGCAGGGGCAGCACAGCGTCTAGGGGCTCAGCCCCAACCCCACGGAAAGCCGGACAAAGCCTGAGGCCGATCGGCTCACAGTAAGAACAAAAGGAAGCCCAGACTCACGTTAGTGGATTGAAGCTCCATGGTTTTCTCTACAGGATCAACTACAGAATGCTCCTGCACGTATGTTTTCGTTCTTGCCGCACCAATAAGCTAAAAAAACATCCACAATTAGTAATTAGAGGAGGAGGAAGGATTTCTTAACAAGCATATCAATATTTTATATGAAAGTAAAATGTGTTAAAGCCTTGAATAAAAAATCTGCTTCGTGAAAAACAAGAAACACGAGGCAGCAGACACGGCAGAAACGAGGCCCATCCGAGAGCAGCAGGGACTCACACCCCAGGGAGAGATGGGACCCCCACAGCCCCGCCCCCCCAGGCAGGGAGCAGGCAGCCCACCAGGACGGGCCACAGCAAAGGCAGGAGGCTGGGCCCGCGCTGTGTGTGACGAGGGAGCGCTGCGTCTGGAACGGGGGATGCAGGGAGTCTGGGGAACCGTGGCATCCGGAACAGGAGGGCTCAGGGGTACAGGGACTGTGCTCAGAGCCGCCCCGGGGCGGGACGCCTGCTGCCTTCCCCAGGCAGAAGAGAAGCGTCTTGGGAAGGTCGCTGCATCCCGTGACGGCCACTCCCTGTGCTCCGACCCCAGGCCAGCCACCCCGTCCTCCTCACTCCTGCGTTCCCGCCACCTAACGCGGTGGCTTGTCCAAAGGAAGCGCACAGGACCTTCCTGTTAGGAACTGTGTACTTTAAGTTTTCTGGGGGGACCCACCTTCTAGAAAGGAAGCCTCTACTGAAAAGTGGGTCCACCTACCACACCAGAGTCCTCCCCCGCTCTAAACTGGCATTCTAGTTTCCTGCTGGTTAACTGAATCACTAAAGCCTGCTTAGTTCTAACTGAATAGAATTATGTTTTTAAACGTAGGGAGAGGAGTACCAGGCCTTGGAACAAATGTGGCAACAGCAAAGTCCAAGAATACGCCGCCCCCTTCGTGGGCACGCACCACTGCTGACCACCTGACCGTCCGCTGGCAGCCCCCCAGGCCCCAGCTCCGAATCCCACTCTTGGTCTAAGGTGCTGGCAAGAGCAGGGAAGGAGAACACAACTCTTTTTACATCACCGAGCATTAGCTGGCTTCCTTCAGAAAGTTTCACTGGGTGCCTTCGTGAAGACTGTAATAATATTTCCAATTCATCATACACTCATAACTCAAGTTTATTATAATACAATTTGAACTGATGCAAAAATGACATTCAGAATCTGCTCCCACAACCTATTTGAAATTATAATGCAGCTTAGCGAGCTCCCCCCCAGCAGGCACATGTCTGCAGGAACAGAGCCACACTTACCGATTTCACAATGGAAGGCAGGCCCCACTCTGTGCTGAGAAGTCGGTGGCTGTGCAACTTCCCAGAAGGGTCCACGTGTCTGTCCAACACATCCACTCCCACCACACTCGGGTTCATCGGGTTCGGGTACTTCTGCATGGCCGCCGTCGTCACGGTCTCCCAGGGGTGGCTGCGTGGAGAACACAAGCGCACGCTCAGCGCCGGGCGTGCGGACGGGGCCGGTTTCACGCCCGCCCACCGATTCTGCACAATCGAACTCTACCTAGGGAAAACTATCTTCTGACATGCCGAGTGACAGGTGATTGCCAGGGCTCAACCTACACCGCACACAAGTGCACGTGCAATTAACTCCCATCAAGGCTAAAAGGGCCCAGAGAGTCGCAGTGCAGTTCCTTAAACAAGCTTATCACCCACGCCCACTTCCACAGGTGAATTGTTTCCAAGGCTCAAATTCATAAAAATGTACTTAAAAAACAAGCAGCAAAAATGTTACTATACCACTCCTCCTTTTGTCCAACCCTAATTCCACGAGTCTATAAAGTAACACGAGTACAGTAACTTTTATGTGCTGTAAATTCTTGCAATGATTAGGGATTCAAACATTAAATACCACATCAAAAGTTTATTTTTCTCTGTATCAAGATAACAACAAGGATCCCCTCCATTCTTTACCATTGCTTTACTGCTCATTTGTTTTGAAAAGATCACTCAATGAAATAAAAATGTCTTTAAGGTGCTCCTGATACCTCTTTTCTAACATCCTTTCTTCCTATAACGAGCGCCCGCTTGTTTCCTGGGACTGAAATGGAACTGCAGCAGCGTCCTCCCCCGAAGCGGCACCCGTGCCCGGGGTCACCCCAACGGGCCACGCGTTTGTTCACCTTACAACTTACACGGATGAGACGCTGCACAAAGGCGTCCTTCTCAACAGCGCTCCTGTTAACCACGCAAAATAGCGCCAGTGACAACGGCTCAGAGAACAGAGCCAGACAACTGCTTCTGTTGACAGAAGGCAACCTCAACGCCGTTCACTTCCCAGAGCCCTGGACAGCCCCGCATCCCACTGGCAATGCCTCCACTTTCGCTACAGTGTTACCTAAACGGGCCTCACCCTCCAGCAGCCAGCAGGCGCACCGCACAAGTGAAGCACCGCACAAGTGGAGCGCTTCACTACCCTGAACAGTCCCCCCAACAGGAGTGTCCCACCGGGCACTGGCTGTTCCCAGGGAACAGGCCGTTTCCCATTTCCACCAGGTCCCTCTCCGTGGTCAGGGGGCTTCCTGGTGCCCAGCGCTGCCCCATCCCCTCGAAAAGCCAAGAGCTGCACGGCCATGATGCAACATTGTGATGAGTCCTTCTCACAGAGCTCATGTTGACTTTGTTTCACCTAAGACTCTTTATGAAACAAAACACAGGAGGCTTAGTAGGATGGACAGTCTCCCTGCAGCTAATTTCAACTGTATGAGTGCAATTAGGTGACAGGACCTCACACTGGACGACACCTGAAGACAGGGCCAAGGGGCAGCCTGGAGAGCCTGGCAGTGGCCAACTGACTGCGCTGGCCTCCTCACCGGTGACATGAGGCAACTCTCTGCCAACCCACAGGGCAGAGCCACTGAAGGAGTCCACGCGTGGCCTCGACTGGATGCTAACCGCATGCCAGGCCTCGGGAGGACGGGTGGAGGCCAGCGACGAGAAAGCCCCAGAATGACGATGTCACTGTCACGGTCAGACGGTAACAGCCTTAAGATGGGGCACAGAGGAAGGTGGTCTAAGAATTCCGAGGGGAGGCAGAGACCCCCACCTCAGGTACGCTGAGGCCCACGAGGCCAGGGACGTGCGAGTGGGGGCCCGACAGGACCCAGCAGTAAGGATTTGACATTCAAGACGGGCGGGCACCCAAGTACAGGTCCTGGTGCCCTAAGTGCGTACACATCAGCTGGGACCCTGGTTATCTGGGGAGAGTCGGGACTGGGACTTCTTCGCCAGGATAAGGGCAGCTTTTATCTGAACATGTCTCCCTCTGGGATGGGGGTCCAAGAGCTTTCCTCAAATCTCAGGAAAGTCTGTGACAAAAAGAGAAAAAGGCAACGATTTCGAATCACTGATGAAATGCAAGACAAGGCCAGCAACAGAACCTCACCGAACACCCACACCGACGGGGAAGAAGAGGGCCAAAGGTCGAAGAGAAAAGGGCAGAGAGTGCTGGAGACGGGCAGGGGTGGAGCCAAGGTGCAGTGTCAGGGAAGGTGGAGGAGTAGCCCCCAGGAGAGGGGGCTGCACTTCAACCACAAGTGGATCCCCAGGAAGAAAGCACCCGGGGTCCCAACAGTTGACATGGGACTGGGCTGCAGACCACCTTACAAATTGCAGGTCTCCCCTGCCAGGGCCGCAATAGACTAGGAAGAAAGCTTCCCTGTGATTCTACCTTTCTGCACTTTCCAGGACCCGGTGGACTCTTGAATGTGTCCAGATCACCAGGTCGGTAAAAAGCTTACGACCTCTTTTGAAATCGAGAGCTTAAACTGAAACACACTACAAAGCTATGCAAGTTCAACCGGTGTGGTCACCAGAACAAGATCAGCCGAAAAGAGCAGACCGCTCAGAAATGGACGCACGGGCCACCGAATCAGGACCGCCTCGGGGAGGGTGGCATTTCCAATCCGAGAGGAAGAGGAACTATCTAGGCAACGAGGACAGCCCCCCTCAGAGGAGCGGTGCTTCTGCACATGGAATCACAGACCCAGAAAAGGGATTCAATTCCCAACATCCAAATGGCTTGCGGCCCATTCACCTTCATCGCTAAACATTTGTGCTAACCCAGAGATGTCACTGAGCGTGGCCTCCGAGGCCATCGCCTTCCACGTAGCAGGTGCAAACGGGTGAGCCCAGGACACACGGCCCGTTGGAGCCAGGGGTGAACCTTGAACTCCCCTTCCAAGGCTCTCTGTTCCGCAAGGCAACGAGCTGCCGGAGTTCCGCTTCCTGGTCGCCTGCACTCATCAGTCACATTCCGAGGTAAGGGCCTCCACCCAAACGGTGGCGGGGCGCTCGACAACGCCCACACTTACTCTGCGATGCTCGGGTCCGCGTCCCACGGGTCCCGGAAGCCCGGGGGAGCCAACCAGGGGCCGCCTGCGCCGTGAATGCCGTCCAGGACCTCGTGCTCAGCGACACTCCCACCACCCCGGGCGGCGGGGGGGGGGGGGGCAGGCCGCAAATGCCCCGCCTCTGGCTCCCTCCCGGCCGGGGCGTCGGCTGGGCTTGGAGGTCCGGGACCTGTCCCCCGGGGGCCCATTCCCTGGACGCAGGACGGCGCGAAAGCCCCAGAACCTCGTTGGGACCCAAGCTCAGCTCCCCAACTAGGCCCGACGTCTGGAAGCTTCCTGAGGGGCACCTCGACCTCGCCACCACTCCAGGCCCCACCTGCCCCCCTTCACACCACAGTTGCTCCGCGGCGCCCACCCGCCAGCCCCACGCTCCAAACGTACTCAAAGACGTGCTCCGAAGTCCAGATCTTCATGGTGCCGGCGGCCTGCGCGGCGTCCGGGCGGCGCAAAGAGGCAAAAAGGCCACACAGGCCCCCGCCCCGCCCCCTAGGCACCCGGTCGGCCGCGCAGCGCGCACGCGCCGTCGGGCCCGACGCCGGGGACGTCCCGACGCACTGGCCCGCGCCCTATCCCGGCCCGAGTTTGGCCCCAGACTTGCGCGCGGCGCAACAAAACCCCGCCCCTTAGCGCCGGGCGCACCGCGTCGGCGCAGTTCCGGGGGCAGCGTCTGGCGCCGCCGGCGCGGGCGTTGTGCTGCGCAGGCGCGGCACGCGGCCGCTGGCCCGCCCCCTCGCGGGCGTCGCGGGGAGAACTGACCTCTGTGCCGAGTTGGGCCCGGCCCAGCGTGTACCCGGGTGCCCCCGCCTAGCCCGCCTGTTCCGTGCATGCCCGCCCCGTCCATGCGCGCTTTGCGTTGCGAGGCCTGCTGACAGCTGCAGTCAGCGCGATTACAGGGACGGTGCCTGCAGTGTTCACCCGGGCAAATGTTCGTGGCGCCCCACTAAAAATTGCTCCTACCTCCTATCTCCTCCTGGGCTTTGGGGACTCCAAAGTCCTCCAGCTCGCCAGTCGTTCAGTTCTGTGCTTGTTCCACCTGCCCTCCCAGAGACGATGACCCCTGGATGAGAAGACAGACAAAGAGAAGCTAATGTCGGACAGTATCATTAATACCCGAATGAGGGGTGTAGGTGGGAAGCATGGAATCCTGATGGACGGCTGGAAAAGTGTCACAGGCCTAAGTTTAAGTCAGATGTCACCCACAGGGAGGCCTTTCTCCATCACCCTTCCCCAGCAGATCCCCCAACACCTAGTTCCTCCATCACAACATCTGCTTGTCTTTTTCTTAGCGCTTACCACTCTCAGAGATCATCTTGTTTATCTGTTGAACGGCCACTCAATTGAAGCCCTTGAGGGCAAGGATCTCGTCTGTCTTGCTGAAAAATGATTCTCAGTACCTTGCCTATAATAAAGGCTCAATGATTACTTATTGAAAAACACAATAATCGATAATTATTTGTGGGATGAGTGAATTACTGGAAGCATCTAGTTTATCTGTTCAACTTCCACGAGACTGTGAGCCTTGGAGGGTGAGGCTCTTGTGAGACTTGTTCAGAGATCCCTGCATAATAATGTTCCTACATAATACTAATCTGTTGCATAAATGAGTGAATGACTAAAACGTGAGGGGGCAGGAGGGCATGAATGGCATGGGATACATCCACAGATGAGTTTTGCTTAGTGGACAGACTACCCAGCCCTGGTCTCAGGATAAGTCCTCCCTCCCCTGATCCCCCTCCTCCCCCACCACAGTCCACAACCTTGTGCCCTCAACAGAAAAGCTGACATTTTAAAGGATGGCTGTGGAGGAAAGTCTTTACATCTGGTTACTTAGAAGCTAGTGAAAGGCAGGGCCTCATTTTCTTAGCTCGTTTGTTAAAAACAAATAAAAGCCAGGTTAATTTGGGAGGGAGGACACTTTTGAAAAAGTAGCTGAAGTTCTTTATATAGGAAGAAACAGAAAAATTACATTAGGAAGGAAATACTATGGTTAGGTAGTTGCTAAGTGCAATTTGTGGTGCCTAGGATTAAAAAAAAAAAAACCTACCGTACTTAGAGTGAATTCTTGGTGGTGGTGGGGGAGGTGATGCTTTAAGGCTTGCTGATCGTGCTTCAGCCTCGATTAAGACGTGCAGTTAATATTGCTGGGTGTTAGAGCCCTGCTTCAGAAACCATGAGCACAGAACAGCCTGTACCTGCTATTCCTGGGCCTCCCAGAAGCTCTGCACCACCCGGGATTCCTCTTCTGTTTATTTTGAAGAATGTTATTCTGCCTGCTCCTCCTCCCTCACTCCCCCAGCCCAGTTCAAAATTTCTGGGTTTTTTTTTTTTTTTTTGGCTTTTTGTTTTTAAGTCACGAAAATTAAATGACACCCATCTTCCACCCATACTCTATCAGCTCATTTTACTTCCTGGATCTGGAGGGATGGGAATAGAGTCATGGAGCGATGGAGATCTAGGACCCAAGCATCTTTTCCGGGTGTCCCCAAGTGGATACACACTGTCACCTGGTACTTGAATTTGGAGAGCGAGACCTTTACGTACATTATCTCCTGGAGACTCATTTAAAAACACTGGAAGGAATCAAATGAATGGTTTTTAGATGCCACAGAATCGTATCACTGAAATCCCTCCCACAGAAACAGGGAAGTCATTATCAGGTCATTAACTGGGAATTAAGTAGGTGACTGGCTCTGACTGCCCTTGTTCTTGGGATGACTCACATTCCCCAGATCCCCAGGCCCTTCCCTGGGGACACGGAGGGAAGAATGCAGGGGTGGCTCCTACCTGCAAGGACCTTTGCATCTGGCTGAGGAGCCAGAATCCAATCGAGGAGTGGCTAGAAGATATTTAAAACGAGGGTTGCCTAGGTGTGCAGAGCAGAGAGACCCGTGACTCACCTGCGGCCCTTTTGCGCATGACAGTGCGCGGAGCATCTCCCTGAACCACAGGGATGCTTTTGGTGGAAGGGCGGAGACCAGGGGTCGGTAGGCGAGGACACACCCAGCAGCCCCAGGGGCAGAGGGTCCACGTGAGCGGGACCTAGGATCAGGCCTCGCAGGAGAAGCGCAGCAAGCCCCAGCTCCAGTGTGGGCCGGGGCCCCGCCCCTTTTATTTTCAGACTTCGGTCATCTACATGCCATCTCCGCAACTCGCTGGACCTTCATCCCGCCCGTTCCATTATTATTTAACTTTTTAGATCAGTTTCTTGCAAATACACTGTAAAGAAAACTTTACGTAACTACTGTCAACAGAAAATCAGTATTTTTTTTTTCCTGATAGATGTTAAGGACTGTGAACGGAAAACAGTAAGCTCCCTGCCGCCTTTTAGATTCTAGTAGCTGGCACGTCTGACTTGGGGGTCTATTCCTCGGCTTCGCGTGGCTGCTTTTGACTCTTATCCACCGTCTTCAAACTCCAAACCCAGCTTTTCCTCTGAACCTCTCGGCAGTGACCTTTATCTCTGAATTCACTGTGGATTTCAACTTTCCTCCTCTGCTCTTTAAAATGTCTTGTACTCTCCCTGATGCTCCCTGTACTTCTTCTGGATTCAGAGAACGCATTCTTTCTCCTTTCTGATCCTTTTGCCTTTGCTCCCTTCATTTTTTCATTCAGCAAACAGCCCTGATCACCTATTCCAGGCCATCCCTGTCCCCAAGGAGCTGACGCGGCACCAGCAGTTCTCAAATAGGGCGATTGCCTCCCAGGGGTCGTTGGGCAGTGTCTCAAGTCAGTGACTGAAGAGCTAAGCGTGGAGAGACCCCTGCAAGACCTATCAAGTCCTTGAATGTTTCCGTAGCGATCTCTCTGTCAAAGACCTTTGGGCAGCGAAATCCCAACATATTGCACCGTAGTGCTTTTTACAATTTGGTGGGGAAATGATGGCAAAAACTAGCGCTTGATTCATTTGAGGTCATCAGAAGTTGCACAGAATTACAGTGTAATCTGAGTTTTGCGGGTGAGTGTGGGTATGTGTCTATCTCTCTCTCATACTAGATAAAATGTTATAATATATATACATCTCTACAAATACGCATACGTATATATGTGTGTGTGCATGTGTAAATAAACTTACTATCACCATTTCATATTTCATTTATCAGGATGAAGTCTCAGCCACAATTTTTGGTTTTCGTTGTTTACGATGAAATTTTGGTGCTGGTTTTAAGCAGATTCAGTGGGCTTATTGGGCACCGATTATGCAGTAAAAATGAGGGGTTTTTTAGACCGCAAGAGCTGGGACTACATAGGAAGGTCAGCTAGGAGACTTAGGGTGAGAAGCAGCCGGGGCTGAGGTGGAAGGAGAGGAGGGGACCCGAAGCTTGTCGGGAAGACCCCTGGTGGCTCCTCGCGCACACTCTCACCTTTTCATGGGGCGACCCAAGGGACCCTCACGTGGAGAGCCAGAGTCTGCGTGGCCACAGGACGAGCCGGAGAGAAAGGACCTGTCCGGGACGGAGACATCGCAGGGTTTCTCCTCTCGGGGCCGCTGCACTCGCCGGGGAAGGGGAGACCAGGAAGCCGGAGGTGCTCAGAGCCTGCTCCTGTCTGCGAAGGGGACCTCCCGTTTCAGGAATCTCGTGTTACTTCTCATTTAACAAGCATCTCGGGTCAAATTCAATTTTGTTCCCATTAGTGATGGAAGATTTCGAGTAATTGTCCAGAATTTCCAATTTACTTGATCTCCCCCGTCTCCTTTCTCTGTTTACCTAAGTATCTAACCCAGTTATCCCTGAATTCCTGGCATAAGAAATGAATCTCTTCTCTGGGGAGAGGACTTTGGCTATTCCAGTAATTCCTTATCCTGAGAAATTAAGGGTAATTTCTTAAAGCTAAATCAATTTGTCTTATTAGCAGCCTTCCTATAAGAGGCAGTCCATATCAAAATAAGTTCCACTTTCTCTCCATGCTGAAAGCTTTTGTCATGAATGGCCCCCTCACACACACTCTCAGGCACAAAAGCATAAAAGCTGCCCCCAGATTCTCACCAGGACAATAAAAATGTCAGCCTTGCCCACGTGCCGCGAGCTGAGCAGTTCTGTAATCCCTTAGTTCACATTTGTTAGTGTGTTTTTTTTAGTCTCTGGGACCACACTGGGCACTGAGAGAGGAAGGTGACCTGCTGCCCCGAGCTTCACCCCTGTTCTGAGACGCATCATGACGTCTGTGAAAGGGTGACAGGGCCTTGCTCTTTGCTGTCCGTGGGGCTTGGCAGTCTCCTCCGTTTTGCTGGAGAAAAATTAGCAATGTCCTTGCTGGAGACCAACAGGCCAAACCAGAAACAGAGGAGGCCTTGGAAGGCCTCCCTTTCCGGGACCCTCATCCACAGGGGACTTTGGGGACAGGGAATGACAAAGGCAGCTGCCCAGTGGCCTGGGACTGGTTCAGAGAGCTCCTTTTTGGGTGGTCAACTCTGGCACGACTTTATCTCGATGACCTTTTGGATGTAACATCTCGGTGACCAGGGTCACTCAACACCAAGGGAGAGAACAGTTACAGCCCACATCCACTTCCTGAGAGCACTCAGCTGCCTGAAGTTTCAAAGGCCACCTGTCCCCTCTTGCAAGCTCCTGGGGTCCGTCCCATTCAATAAGCAGTGAGCGGGAGGGTCCTGGGATCGATGACTACCTTGCCCTTTTCTGAAGCTGCTCCCAGCGCATATATTCTTTCGTTGCCAGGGCGACATCTTGGGACGAGAGGAAGAAGGGACGATGACTCCCGTTTACAGCAAAAACATGGAAGCAGAGAGGCAGTCGGGCCTCCCAGCCCCATCCTCTCCCCACTGGATGTGGTGTGGGCGCGGGGGGCGGGGTGGGTGTGTGGCGACCACATGGAACTCGGGGACTGTGATGTGCTTGCTGGTTTCCCAGGCTCTAGGTGGCCAGGCCGGCCCCAGCAGGACCCAAATGTCCCACATGTCAGTGCTCGACCTGCCAGGCCGCCCTTACTCCTCCCATCGTGAGGAGGTGGGTGGGTCGTGCCGTTGTGCGTGGCCATGGGGGTGCGGGAATGCTTGCTGGGTTCTGGTCATAGGATTTGGGTAGAGTTGGCTCTTCGCTTTATCACGGTCTTCCGAAGAGGGCCACTGGGCAGAAGCGTGACATGCGTGATGGACGTTTCGGAAATTGTGTCATGAACAAGCACAAAAGGTCGGAAGGGTGAATGGACAGTCCGTTGTTGGTCATGAACCATCATGGAGGGACTCACGTGGCCCTTTAAAAATATACACGATGTCGTCATCCAGCCCCAGCCCCCCGTACAGAGGACGGCGTGGCACCGTGGGGCGCACTGAGCAGCTGAGCACGCTGGCAGCAGGCTCTCGAATGTGGCGCCGCGGGGCACGTCCAGGGGTTCTTTCCTGCGGCCCAGGGAGTCAACCCTGTTTGACGACGGGCACCGGCGCGCCCGGCAGGGAACCCCTTCTCCGCCCACCTGGGAGTCTGTTTCCCTAACTGGCTGGTTCGGTCAGCTCATGAGAGAGAGAACACTGGGCGGCCGGCCTCACTGCCCCGTGGAGACACCTTCACGTACCTGCGCGTGGCGTTGGACAGGAAAAGACGACCCAGGGGTGTGGATAGGCGACCGCTCCCCCGAGGGCTCTCAGGCCTCCTGCCGAACAGAACCAAGCAAAACGAACGGAACGAAAAACCAAACCAAGCCGAGGAGCGTGCCTCTCCATCTTCACGGCGGCTCCTCGGCTGAGGAGCGGCTCTGGTCCACGTCTGGATGCTCCCCGTGGGGTCGGAAACTGGCCGCGAGGTTGTTTCCGTGAAGTGCACAGCCAGCGCAGACTGGGAAGCGAACCAAACCCGGCACTTAGTGCGGGTGGAGCCGGGGGGCCAGAAGAATCCGGGATGTCTGTCTTCTTCGTTCTGGTGAGAGCACGGGGGGGCACAGGGCCGCTGGGAGACACGGCCTGCCTCCTCGACTGTGCGGGCGGGCCCCTGGCCTAGCCTGGTGCTGGACACGGGGCGTGGTACCTGCTCACCAGTATCCGCAGCGTCAATAAAGGAATGGATGGAAACCAAGCGGAAGCCCCAGCTCAAGGCGACACCCTGTCTTTTGTGTTGATGGGGTCAACAGTGGAGTGGGCAGGTTTACAAAGCTGGACAGTTACCAGAATTTGGAATTTGCAGCGGGAGCGTGAAGGTCCTAAAGCCGGAAGGGACACGAGGGTCCCGGGAGAGAACCAGCAGGCGCCCAGGTTGGAGCAGCGCCCTCTGGGCCGGTCCAGGAAGACTGGACTTGGAGGCCAGAGCAGAGGGAAGCTGGGGCGGCATCGCGGGGCAGGTATAGAGGGAGGGGTGTGCCTGCAGCCCAGACTGGCTTCATTTGAGGGAACAGCTGTTTGCCGGGTCCTAAGGCTGGGGAGAAAGTGCCGAGCCCTAAGTCCTTGGTACACGGGTACTCTTAGGAACGGCGCCTGAATGATCGAGTAGGAAGTAACCCGCCAGCCAGCATATCGCTTTCCTCTATGCGGCAAGTTTAACACCAAAATGTACCCACATCCACCCTGCTCCTTCCACGCCCCTTCTACATCAACACAATGAGAAATGCATGCACTGGACCCACTAGGGAAGAGAGGAAAGTAAGACCTGTTTTTAAGGGCTAGGTCCGCAAAGACAAGCATTGGTTCTAACCGGAAATATACACTTCTCTGGATTGTGGGTTTCATTAACCAACGAGGAAAATGGTTGAGTACTTGCAGGCTGAGGTATCCTGATGCCGTCTTAGGTTCCACACCTGGAGACACCCAGTAGGTGGGGAGAGAGAGGCACCAGGACCACGGGTTGATGATCTTCTTATTTTTTCTTAAAGATTTTATTTGTTTATTTTTAGAGAGAAGGGAAGGGAGGGAGAAACAGAAGGAGAGAAACATCAGCCAGTTGCCTCTCACACGCCCCCTACTGGGGATCCGGCCCACAAGTCAGTCATGTGCCCTGATTGGGAATTGAACCAGCGACCGTTCGGTTTGCAGGCTGGCGCTCAATCCACTGAGCCACACCAGCCAAGGTGGGTTCATGATCTTTTGAATGCAGTGCAGTCTACAAATCCAGGCTTTTTCCTCCTGTGACTGGAGGGTAATAATACAGAGAAAGCCTGTGGTAAGAAGTCGCTTCTGTGGCTTCTCATTTCTTCATATGTCATCAACTGTATCTCTGAATAAGAAAGACCACGATCCTCAAATAGCTTTAGCAAATATTTACATCAGCCAACTGGTGTCTTAGCACAAATATGTTCAGCTATCGACGTGTTTAATGGGATTAATCAGCACGGAATATTGGTGGTGCATCTATTAAAAACATACTTTGGGTAATTGTGATTCATTTAAAATGCTAATATAAAGTCTTTTAAGTGTTATTTAAAATTAATTGGAAAACAAAAAAGTCAATAGTTTCCTTTCATATCAACAATGATCCCTGATAAGCAATAATGGAAAAGTTTCATTTAAAATAATCCCAACTATGAATACCTGGGAAGAAACCTTAACAAGAGGAGTATAGGATCTCTGTGAAGAGAACCGTAACATTTTTCAAATAAATGAACAGGAAACTGGACCACAGGAAGCTGCACCTGGGCAGGAAGCTGCACCTGGGCAGGACAATTGAACATTTAACGCTGTCATTTCTTCCTGAATTAGTTTAATGAAATTCCAACCAAAATCTCACTTGGATGCTTTTGGAACTCCACAAAGTGATTCTAATACTTATTTCGAAGAATAAAGAGATGGGAACAGCTAAGAAAGTTTTGAAAAGGCAAAGAACAAACTTGGTCTACCAGATATTACAATGTTACCCCGAGATAGCAGCTGGAGTATATGATACTGAGCAGATATGGGTGGAAAGAAATGGATAGCCTTAGGATTCACTTTAGCGCACATGATGTTTTAGCATTTGATTTAAACCAGCATTTCAGATCAAGGGGAAAGGACAGGTTAGCATATAAATGGTGCTCGGGCAGTTCGTTAAGCATTTGGAAAAACCAGAAAATTGTATTATCTCAGGCTGTACTCCTAAATCCATTCTAGATTAACTAAAGAGATAAATATTAAAAAATCTAATTACTTATACAGGTTCGGCTTCATAAATTGTCCTGACTCACAGATGCAGAAAACATCGAAACAAGATTAAGAAGAAAATCTATGAAACCATTTGCCACAAATATGATGGATTGAGTTAATTTTCTTTATATATAAAAAGACATTTAAACAATTAGAACCCCACTAAAACACTTTGGAAAATAAAAATATCGTTAACAGACAATCTGTAGGAAAAGGGTAAATGGTTAATGGACATGAAAAAAAAAACCCGCTCAGCTGCACCGGTGAGCCAACCAATTCGAATGGAAACAGCAAACAGCACACCACTTTGGTCTGTTCAATTAGCAACGATTAAAACATTAGCTCTTATTCCGAGTGGGTGCACGAGGCACTTCCAGACACTTCTGTTGAAAGTATACATGGATACGATCTTTCTGGAGAGCAATTTAGCCGCGTCTGTTGGGGGCCCTACACATCCCTCTTGGTCCCCGTGATTCGATGCACGTACCTGGGAGCAAAGGGCTCCCAACTTGGGACTAAGATCTGGGTGGGCAGAACTGTTCGCGATAACGAGCCATTGGAAAAACTTCAAGGTCCCAAAGTGATTGACTGGCTGGATCACGAAGGAACAGAAGTAGTCTTTCGAGGAAAGGCGAAGGAGGGAGTTCTCAGGGAGAGTGGGGAGCCCCGGGGGGATGGGCGGGGTCTGCGAATGTTCAGTGTGGTCCTTTGGGAGACTGCTTTGTCAGGGTTGGAGTGAGGCGTGTAAGGGCAGGAGTGGGGGGGAGAGTTCCAGAAGGTCTTGTGTCATTGCCCATTTTGCTCGTGAGAACGGGAGCTGTGGGAATTCTGTGTTGGTCCTCTTTACATCTGCTCAGGTCCCTGGTAGGCGCTTAGTGAATGTGTTAGTCGATAAAACACACAGATTTCTTTCAGAAGTTACTGGCTCTGAGCTCCATGTTATTGGGTCCTGTTACGCCACAGCCAAATGAAGATCCAGTGAAGTTTCTGAGGGAGAAAATTAGTCAAGACTCTTTCTAAGTAATGTGATCGATTTATTTCTATGCCATGCATTAAACGGTATTTTAAAACAGATTTATCTGGGCTTCAGTCAGCAGGGGGTGCACCAATGCTGGAAATTCTAATATTAACGAAGAATAACGCGTATTTATTAATCTATGGCTTTAAAATCCTGTTTACTAGTTCCTTGGTGCCCCTCTTTTTGCTCAAAAACTACAATAATTTTTCATCTTTCGCTTCCACACACACCACTAGTAGGTAAATAATGCCTCAAATCCACCAGTTACACAAATGAGTTTTAACAAGTGTTAATTTAATATTGCTATTTATTTTTAGTTGTTAAAAGTAAGTGTGACAATTAAAAAAAGGTGTTATCTAAAGAAGAGTTCAAATTGTGCTTATTATTTACACAGGACAAATTTCCCATCAAAATAGAGGACAAAGCACTAAAAAATGGAGGTGATATTTCAATTGTCCATGTGGACATTAATACTATAATCAGAACAAGAATAATAGTAATCTTAAGAGAAAGGACACCTCATAAAACACTCATTAGAAAGAAAGAATTTGCTGTTAGAATATTATTTTCTCAAGTTACCATGAAACAGAACTAATAAGATGCTATGGTTTATTGAAATTTCAAAAAAAAAAAAAAAAAGCACCAAAAACTAGAGTTGTATAGAAGAGTTGAGGGGAAAGTAAAATGAGGTTTGTATATAGTATTTTTGGTACAAAAAGAAACTTGAAAGGTGTATTTAAAAATGGAAGACCATAGCTAAAATACGGTACTGGAATGGTAAGTCCTGAGATTAAGGCATTCAAAAAATAGGAATTGGCATTTGATAGAAGACAAATGAACAGTTACGGAATTCGAGGAAGCACATGCGGAACAGGAGCAGAGAGCAAGATGTGTGCGTGTGTGAGGGGGGCGTCTGGCAACTCGGGGGCGTCTGAATCCCATCAGACAACACTGAGCCCTTTTTGGGGTGATACAGGCGGCAGCAGGGTCTCTCCTCCCTCTCAGTTTCTCCAAAACGTTTACAAAGTGGCTCAAGACAAAGGAAAATATCAGCTCCAAACGTGATCAGGGAGGCCAACCAAATGCAGTAAACAGTTTTAAACCTTTTGTCGAAGGAAAAATAATGAAGCTCAAATAAGGAAACCATCACGTGGAACTGAAAGGCTAAAGTGTTCAAAATGGATTAGGAAAGATATTTCAGGCAAATCACATACTTATAAAAAGTCACAGAGATAGCCTTCGATGATGTTTCTACAAAGATATAGCAATGGTAATAAGTGGAGGGAAACAGGTTACAATCATCACATCAATTAACTCAAGATAAAACATAGTGAGTGAAACAAGGGGATAGTTACACAAAGGTAAATAATACATACTTAAGATATAACAATTGTGAATTTATATGCACCAAATAACACAGCAATAAAACACACAAAGCAAAGAATGGAATAACTTCAAGTAAAAACTAACGAAAATTCAGTTATACAGGACTATTAACTTCCTTATCATCAAAACCATGGCAAGTAAAATAGACAAAATTCTGTAGTTTATAAATGAGATGTAGTTTCTTTAGAATTACTTAAGGGCACTTACAAAATTTTATCACTGGCTAGTTTACATAAAGTTAACTAAATAAACTTCACCAGAGCTTTCACAGGCTCCATTCTAACCAAAATACAATTAAAAGCTGACATTGAAAACCTTAAGAATAAACAAAGAAAATTTCAAAATATTAAATTAACCTTCTAAAGAACAACTGGGACAGTGAAAAAATCAAAGAACTCAGTAAGACAACTTACAAAATACTAACACTAATATGTATATCAAAATAAAGCTTAGAGAAAATGCCAATAAAAGCTTTAAATGTTATATTGTTAAAATTAAAAAATAAAGTAAATAAATTATTTAACTTAATATCTTAGTGAAGAAAAAAGTACGATATAAGAAATAAAAAGATAAAGTCATAAATTGGAAAGCATAAATTAAAATACACAAAAGCAAATGCTGATTTCTTGAAATTTTAACAACATAGACCAAGTTCTGAGAGCTAAGCAAGAAAAACTCCAAAACATATAAAAACAGAAATTAGGAAAGAGATAGAAACTTTATTGTAATAAAAAATATAAGAAAAATATCTACAGTATAAGAAAAAGTATAAGAAAAAATCTCTATACAGTCATTTCCATTGATACTAAAAATTAATTTGAAAAAATTCAACAAGTGTTCCAGGTATACATTACTTTTTAAAAAAGACTAGAAGTATACTTTATTAGTATAGTATGTAAAACATTTTTTAAATCAAGAGACAAGATGCCACTGTATTTGCAATTCTGAAAGAAATGGAAAATTTCATAAAAAATTAAAAATTCCTAAAACTGATGCACGACAAAGAAAATCTTTAAAGATTGATGGAAGAAAGAAATCAGAAGTCATCAATGAACTATTTCAATTTCAATAAAAAGGCTCTATATCAGAGTGAATTTTAAAAATGTGTAAATAGGTTATACTATGTTACAAAGTGTGCTCCTCACAGAGAAACACTTGATACACTTCTGACAAGGATATGCTCCCCAAACAACTAGTCAATGTCATGAAGATAGATGGGAAAATCCTAAATAAAACCCATCAAAAGACCATGGCATTACAAAGTAAAGCAAAATGTACCCCTGCAATGCAAGGATGGCTCAATCACAAAGTCTTATATCACATTAATAAATTAAATAAAAATCTCTATACGGTCATTTTTGTAGATACTAAAAATTAATTTGAAAAAAATTCAACATGTGTTCCAGCTATACATTATTTTTTTAAAAAGACTAGAAGTATACTTTATTAATATATTATGAAAAACATTTTTTAAATCAAGAGACATAAAGAAATCTAGAGACATTTCTTCAAATGGAATTAAATGCTGCCTTAATTTAATCCTGTTTGGGGATGTATGTTCAATAAATTAAGAACCAAAATTAAGACATAAGAAGAATGCGTGTCAGGTCTATGGAGACAAAATATTAAATTTCAGGTGAAAGTGTACATGTACTGCAAAAACTTGCGAGATGTAGGAGAAATGTCTAAAATCCATAGCATTCTTATGTACTAGAATTAACATTTCATTTAATCATACCAAGAAAGAAATTATAACAAGAAAAGTAAGTATAGGTTTATTAGGGATCAACAAGGGATAGTGTATGAAAAATAATGCAAAACTTCCTGGAAGGTACCAAGGAAGACAAAATAGTGTAGGGCCATGCTGTGTTCTAGAAATGCGGATTCTCCTCAGGTCCAGTGCAAGTCTCTGGAAGATGTTAAACAGAGCAAATTTAAACAACCCAGGTAAATAATTATAATATTCCTTAGGAAAGAATGGCCATGGGAAAATATAAACAAGCTGGGGGTGGGGGGGTGTGGATTCACCGTGAGGCTATTGAAGCTTCAGCATTTCTGTCCTCACCGTGAGGACCGCCCCGATGTCTGGGGATCAGCTCTAGCAATGTGTTCTCATGACCATGTGCTCTTGTGAAATTTGCAAAAGCAAGTGTATTTTCTTTATGAGCCCTGCCACCTCAAAGATTCAGTTCTACCATGCCAGTTGTAAAATTATGTTATAAACCTACAATAATTCCAAAGGTCACCAAAAAAAAGAAAAAAGAAAAGAAAAAGAAAAAGAAAGAAAGAAAGATAAAGAGGAACAAAAAAGGAAAAAAGAAATAGAACAGAAAAATAGCTGGAGATAAATCCTTTGATATGAAAAGTGTGACTATATGAGAAAGTGTCAGAAAAATGTGATGAAAGGGTGAATCATTTCATATCTGCCATTGGCTGCCAGTCTGGGTGATGATGTCTGAGATATTAGCGACAGTCTGGTTCGGGTGTGAGAACAGATGCTGGTCAGTCCCACCAGGGGCCATGGGACAGGTGACTGTGACAATAGTCCAGCCATAGCTTAAATTAGGGAATCAGGACACTCACATTAGACCTCTGCATTCTACTGCATTGAACTCCAGGTGGATTAGTTCTTCAGGCATAAGATACTTGATTCTAACCAGGTATTCGGAAGAGTGATGCCACTTTCTAAGGACTGAACCAAACATCTGGCTGTATGTATACCACTTTTACAAAGGAAAATGAGGAAAATCGGGATGGAAGCAAATGTTTGGGGGGGGGGGGGAATGTGGGAATGAAATATGACAAAGGGTTAGTTTTTAAAGAAGAAGCCCCTTCAATGTACACCAGTGAAATGGAAAGCCCAATAAGCAAAGGGGTGAAGTCCCTAATAGGCGAGGTACCAAAGAACAGAGATTAACGAACAGCTGGAAAAAATGCTGGGCTTTCCTATGAATTCAGAAGAGCTAAGAAAGAAAAAGGACAACAAAACGCTGAGTGAAGTGGCAACAGGGCCCTGACGACCTGACGACGCTTCACAGCTGCAAAAAAACGTTTAACGAGATGATACCTTGTTGCTGGTCCGGCCGCAGTTACACTGGCAACTGCGCATGTTACAGGTGGTAACTTCCTTCTGAACAGAAACAAAAGGAATGTATCGGCAACATTAAAAACAGAGTAATGAAAATGTCTCTGCTCCCCCCCCCCACATTTGCGAAAACACCAGATGGAAGTGTTGATACATAAAGAGGATAATGAATGCTGAGCTGGAAATTGTAGGTTTGAGCCCTGATTTGAACACTTTCAACCTCAGAGACCCCAGGAAAGTTGTTTAACTTCCCTCTGCTCCTCAGTTTCCTCATTTGCCGAGTTGAGGTTGGGCTGTGCTCCTCAGTGGGTTCCAGAGAGGGTCAAACTCAATCATGTGCGTATAAACTGAAAAGGCGCTTTCCACCAGGGGCTTCAGTTTTCTTACCTGCAACGTGGGGATTTATGATGCCTCTCTCGCAAGCTTGTTGCATTCACTCATTCGTTCACTCGACCACCGGAGTCCAGTGGTTCCCGAGCGCGGCGGCTCTCTGTCCACGCTGGCCACCTTGGAGGGAGCCAGGCGCGCCCAGCCCGGCATTCCGTGTCCCTCCAGAGCTGAGTGTGGGGACGGGATTGTCCTAGGGTGCTCACGCCACAGGTGTCAGCAAAGACAGACATGCTGGCGTTAGTTCGAGGTTCTGCCTGTCTGGGGGGGACCCCATTCAGTGCCCCTCGCAGGAACCTTCACGCCCTCTCTGGACTCTCCGCACAGACAAGGGGTTCAAGTTCACGCTCCATCCTTCGGCTGGCTGGCTGGCAGGTGGGATGCATGCGGACAAGTTTCCAGGAGGGTCATCGGCTTCCACGAATAATCTGAAGCCACCTACGTGGCCCTGCACAAGAGGGGTGACTGGGCAAATGGCGTTGTAATTACTCAGCAGGAGACTTTCCAGCTATTCAAACAGTAAAGTAGGAGGACTGTGAAAGACGGAAAAGTATTCGGGGTAATATGAGATGGGCAGCAAAAGCAGAAAACAAAACTGCATGGATTTACAGAATGACAGCCACGTATACGCCCAGAGGGGACGCTGGTATTGGCAAACGGACTTTTTGTTAAGGTGGGGGGGACGCTGGGTGAATTTTAGAAACCCCGTTCGTGATTGGAAAATACCGTGTTAGCAATAAAAGGACGATGACAATGAGAAAGAAAACGACTGCTGTGTAGAGAGAAAAAGAATGGGCAATTTTCTTTAATTTTTTTGTTGAAGCATATGCCATTTATGAAGAGTAAATTTACACGTGCGTAACCTCCACGCAAATCAATCAACGTGGAGAACAATTAAGAGCAAGTGATTTTGCAGGGGAGCAAGACTGAGGGTGGACGGAGAACCGACAGAAGGTATTATTTGGTATAACAAAGACACCCCAGGTCCGCAGCAGGCAGGTGAAATGTTAGACCGTCGGGAAGCCAGCAGACAAGCTCGAGCCCCTGATACGAGGGAGTTCAGAAGTCGACAGGCTTTTCCAAGGCAGACGATAGGAGGAGACTTTTGCCTCCCTTTACACTAAAAGCCTCAAATGGAAGCAAATTACTTTAGAATGATTACATGTAGTATGCATAAGTACAGATCTGACACCACCATGAAGCCCAAGTGCAGGGTAAACAAGGCCATGGAGAACCATCCGACTGGCAACAGGGCCCTAGGGGCTGCCCCCCGCCCCCAGAGTGGGGCTGGGCGGAGAGAGGACCCTCCAAGAAGCAATTTGCAAACAGGGAGCCTCTGCTTGTCTGCCCCCCTCCCCACCCCCGCCTCCCTCCCTCCCTTTGCTTTCCTCCAAAATACGAATCCACATTTCTCTATTCCTCTCACAGCTCTCCTAACTCCCAGGCCACAGACTCTGACATCGCCTGCAATTTCACAGTGCTTTCTTTTCCGTGGGTAATTTATCTGGAGTGTTGGCTGGGCTGTCTTATCTTCCTTCCTCTACACGGTCTCCTAAATTGCTTCAGCCCATCCTCACCTCTCCTGAGACAGGGGACAGGCACGAAGCCGGCCGGAGCAAGGCCCGTGTGGGTGTTGAGTGACTGCTCCAGGAAGCAGGATGACTCACCGAGGCGAGGGGGGGTGAGGAGGAGGGCAAGGATGGAAGGGCTCGGGCTCCTGGCAGATGTGCGCAGGTCGGGAGTTCTGACGTCAGGCCCCGAGCCAGTCTTTAAAAATAGTGAGGTTCCTCTGTGCCTCAGAGTGATTCGATGGATTGGGGTGGGGGGGGGCTGCTTAATGGAGGATGCAAACTTACATTGCTTCCTTAAAAGTAATTCACAGTCCGCCTGAGGGTGAGCAAAAGTGGCCCATCCGGATAGACGCCCAGGTGCTCTGAGTATTCAGAAACCCATTGAAACCCTTGGCAGTGGCCCGCCCAGGTTCCCAACAAGCACAACTGCAGAACACTGCTGGGAACCGTGACTTGTGGGGGCACCCGGTCCCTGTTCCTGGTCACTAGCCCCTCTCCCAGGGCAGTAACCTGGGCAGGTGGGGAGCCCGTTTCCTGCTTTGGGACAAATAACACGTCTCTGGTGGATCCTCACCGGAAGTAACGCAGGGTTGGGTATCAGTTCTGGGTCCGGATGAGGGGTCCTTTAACTTTGCGGGAGCTGCGGGAGTGAAGGGCCAAGGAAAGTGGGCCCGAGTAGGTGCGCTTTCTACGGCATGACACACCTGGCCAGGACTGTCCAGGCTGACCATTCACGTGTGCCGGGTACAGCCTGCCTTACGCAGCACCCGCTTTAATGAATTTAATTGTTTTTCTCCTTTGGATGGAAAATAGAAATATATTAGTTAAGTGCTCCAAATGCCACCTTCCCGGAAAGCCTTCGTGACATCCCTATGATGAGGTGATTAAATTCTTTAGTGACTGATTCTAGGCAAGCGTATAATCACAAAAATCATATTTAAACATTCCCAAAGCTGGACACACAGATGACATTTAATAAATACCAAATAACTATTCGGATCACATCGGTAGTTCTAAATTCAAACCAATTCTGTAATATTAATAATAAAAATAATCACCTGCGGAAATTGTTTTTTTTTTTTTTTGTTTTCTTTTGGTGATTCACAAGCTTGCAGTAATAAGTGTAAAAATAGGATTTGCCTCCTGAATAAAAATGTTCTATTTATAAGAACCAAGCAAGGCCAACAATTAAACACTGCACTTCTTCAAAGTATAGTCTTTAATCTTAGTCTTTTTATAAAATTAGCTCTAATTTTTTAAAATGATAAATAGTGCAGGAAGCTGGAGAGCCCACTTAAACAAGAAAGTAATTTGAAGCAACTCAGTAACCAGAACAAACAAGCTAATTTCAGTTTCCGCTGTTGGCTGCTGTATATTATCAAGCCGTTGCCATAAATTGTGAGGGTAGCGCACATAATTTTTCCTGGTTTGTTTCATGTACGTTTCATCCATATGACAAAGCGTCAACAGAGACCTCAGCGCCACACCGTCAAAGGCCCACAGCAGATGAACTTGTTTTATTTTCTCCCATTGCGCTTAGCACTACCAGCGAGTTGCAAGGAGGGCTAGCCACCGGGGTCGTTCTGTGCCGCTGAGTGGAATCGTAACAATTTATATCGATGATGCCTCACAAGTTGTTTCGGGGAAAAAAAATTCAACCACAGAGTGGCACGGGATACATAAAGCGTTACAAAAGGATATGAATATGAACCACAGAAGACTTTTGGTTGCGTGACGTATTTTTAGGGACGATTTATGTGGCTTTTAAGAATGGCAAAGAGTCTGACGATGTAACTGGACATTGTGACCCCGGTTCCCTAATTACCACCGACTTAATGTGCAATGGTCTAGGGGGAAGAAAGCGATGATTGCATTTTTCACATGAGATCTCGTGACTTCTCAGAGGGAAGTCCCGTTCTGGGCCACACTGAGGAAGAGGCGGCCAGAGCTCTTTCCTTCTGAAAGGATTCGGAAGCACAGATGTGTAATAAATAGGCTGTTATTATATGGAACCGATTTGGAGTCTTCAATGACTTAGATCAGTTTAAAAATGAAATACTTGTAAGAACAGCCTTGCATTTTTTTCCCCCAAGCTATTCTCAGCAATTAATTTTATGGAAAAATTTCAACTCTTCGTGCTGCTAAAGGATAAGTTACAGGGAGATGGTCTCAGGATACATCAGTTGAATATCCCACCTGTGCGATAGAGGGATGCTTTTACCTTCGTGAGGACAAAATGTTGATCGGGAATGTTTTAAAAGACATACTTTGGAAGAAGGTAACCTAATCCGGAAACCGCATCGTGTTGTCTCCAAGGTCTGGCCTATAATTAAAGATCGTCTGACACGCGGAGGGACAAGGAACACAACTGCTAAGCAAGTAGTAGGTCCAAGACTCCGTGGAAGAAGACACAGATCCAGATATTGGAGTGAGCCAGAAAATTCTTCAAAAATGATGATGATTACCAGGCTAGAGAAAATAGGGACAAAGGTGGGCCAAATGGATGGAAAAATGAAGCTTTTAAAGATGAACGAGAATACATCAAAAAGCTTACAGCACTCTGGCTTTGTTCCCCGGCACGCTCTGGGGTCAGGGGTCACGTGGCCCTCTGAGTCTTGCTCCCCACCCGAGGAGTGATGTCAGGCAGGGTTTGTGCGGCTGTGCCTTTAGGATCTGGGCACTCTGCTCTCTGTAAGTCATAGCTCAGTAAGAAAAGACCAAGAAAACGCATTTCTCAGGAGATATTTTTATTTGCAGGTGAAACTGTCCCCAAAGTGTCCAATCTCCATCCATTCCTTTAAAAAACGCTGTATTGCTCGATCGCATGTTTTAGTTTCTGAGAATTGTAGTTCAGGACCCCGATGGTCTCCCTAAGGTACCAAAATCGGCTACAAATGGAACAGGAGGCAACTGATTGGCAGCCCTGAAGATGACATAAAATTACTGTGATCAAGATATTTTTACTGAAATGCTGCGGTGGGCTGATTTCCAGTCTTGGCATGATGCCACATACGGATCAAAGCTGAACATTCAGTGGGCCGTCCAGGTGGGTCAGTTCGCACCGATTTGGTAACATTCTGACCCGCAGTCCAGGCTGCCACCTGAGTCAGCCACCCGTCCCCTAGTTGTCCTGGCAAGTGGGAGGCAGGGGCGGGGCTGAGGGTGTCGGTTTGTGGCAATCTGACTGGCTCTCCATTCTCAGCCCGGACCCCAGACGGGGGCTGCCTCCACCCCTCGCCCTTGCTGCCCGAGAAGCAACGAATCTGTTCACTCTTTGCTTTCCCTAGAGACTCAACCCGGATATCAAACCTGCAGAGCAAAGTTGTCACGTAAAAGATTTCCGGTGGCCATTGCCTCACTGGTCTCAGCTTCCTGCTCATCCCAGACTCAGTGGCGTGTAGGGACTGGAGCCGGGTATTCATTTACCTCCTTGGTTTTCAACAGCGTTTCAATTTTCTGAGCACTCAGAGCTTCTTCCAACCGAGTCTCCGTTCTTCACGGTTGACAGGCTGCTGGAGGCCTCGGGGCCGCCTCTGAATTGTTTCGAGGGGCTGTTTTCTGTTCCTGCTCCCCGATCAGCCGCACATCTCAGGGCCCAGAAATCCTTTGGGGAGAAAGTCACCGATGCTCCGAGTCACGGGTGGACGGACAACTTAGAAAGGGTTTAGAGAGGGTTTTTGTGGGTGACCCAGTGGGGACGAGGTCATTTGGGCATTTGGGCAAGCCCTAAGCCAGTATGTCCTTATAATAAGGGGAACCTTGGGGACAGACACACACACACACACACACACACACACACACACACACACACACGGGAAGCTGTGTGAAGATGGAGACAGAGGTGGGAGTGAGGCTTCTAGAACGAGCCAAGGAAGGGCCAATGACTGCCGGCCAAGCAGGGGCAGCTGGGCAGGTCCTTCCCTAACACCTTCAGAGGGAGGGCCACCCTGCCCACCTCTTGGACCTGGGCTTCCAGCCTCCAGAACTGTGAGACAGTGGGGTTCTGCTTCTTGAGCTTTCCTATGGGAGCCCCGGCAGACTAACAGACCTGCGGAAAATATCTCCACTGCAAGGTGCTCAGGTCCTCTTCACATGACTGGCTTCTTCATTTCTGCAAGTGATATTTCCTCTCTTTCATCCAGGGTCCCTGGGAGTGACCCCAGGAGTGTCACAGGCCCCAGTGTGGTGACGCCGGGCTCAGCCATGGCTCCCTGCCCTCTGCTCGCTCCCCAGCCCCCTGCATATGACATGCGCCTTATTTTTCCCAATAACAAATGAATCAAGAACCGTCAGCTAACCTCCCACCCAAACCAACTTCACCCAGCCTCCTATTCAGAATTATCATTTTTGCAAAGAGGCTTTCTCTTCAAAGATCAAGCAAGAATGACGATGATTTTCTTCCCACCAACTTTTCACCAGTGGATGTGCGCCGAGCAGAATCCCGGGCTATGGGGCGGGGGGGCTTCCCGCTTTTCCCTTTGGGACCCGAATAACAGAGCAAGGAAATAAGTGTTGGGGGCTCTCGTTCAAAACATGTTAGGGAGCCAAACCTGCTTTCCAAAGAGGTTTCAGTTCAAATATTTGATGAAAACAAATTACCCTCATGGCTGGACAATCGATCCTCCTGACCTGTGCTGTCCAATTAGTTATTTGCAGTTTTTAAACCGCCTGTGTCATCCGTGAAAGCCACGCATTCCACCCAGGTATCAGCTGTTAATGGAAGGCAATTTGAACGTCTCCGTGTGCATGAAAGATAAGCCCAGGGGTGATTATTCACTTCACCAACGGGGCTTTGGGATCCTGCTGTAAAGGATGTGATTTATGCCCGTTTGGTTGTACTTCGCTTCAGAGAACGACTAGTGCAAAAAAAAAAAAAAAAAAAAAAAAAAAAAAAAAAAAAAAAAAAAAAAAAAAAAAAAAAAAAAAAAAAAAAAAAAAAAAAAAAAAAAAAAAAAAAAAAAAAAAAAAAAAAAAAAAAAAAAAAAAAAAAAAAAAAAAAAAAAAA